>JAZHYW010040943.1:0-12786 GCA_037355805.1 Ixodes ricinus | reverse complement strand
AAAAAAAAAAAAAAAGAAACGAAAGCAGAAAGAAAATCGCACGCTGCGTGTTCGAGCGAAGCCTAGCCACCTGCAGCTATGAACCGGTACGATTTTTGGCTTTATTCTTTCGGAGAATCTGTTAAAAGCGCATTAAAACGAGTGGTTCACCGCTTTGGATTCGCAACCACGCGTTTGGGAGTCATAGGGCTTCCTAAACGCTCCACTGAAGCCGACAAATGAAAAAGAAAACGATCCGCCATTATTTCGTGCACACCTTGCCGTCGAGCGTTTCTTTTTCAGATGGTCTCTGCTAAGGAAACAAAAACGAGAGTATTGTGAGACGAAAAATGATGATAAGCAGATGGTTTCTGACGCCCGATTCGATTGTTCTGCGTCCTTTAGAAAGAGCACCGACGTAGTGGCGGGAGATCATCGCGCACGGGGGCTTTTTTGCGGATTTTTGTTTTCATAGTTTGGAAGGTTGGCGGCTTCTTGAAAGTGAGGCGCAAAGAATCGTGGAATGGTTTGTATTACGTAGCGGCATCCGGCGTTCGAGGCCGAGGTCGAATTTCTACACGTCTCGCATCTGTGCAAAGCGCGTGGCACTTGGCAGAGCCACCGCGCTATGTCCGGACATTTCATCGAACGCCGTTTCATCGAAAACCGCCTAGTTTAGCAGTTTACATAACTGCGCGGGGGTACCCACCGCGCAGTTATGTAACCGGGATACTTGCAATGTTGAGAAGTAATGCTATTATTTGTAAATTTTTTTAGATATAACATACTTGTTAGTTTTCTGAATGACAATCAAGTAAAACTGTACTGTTTTACAGTGCTGGGTAAACTACATACAAAAAGTTCTTCAAGTACAAAGTAAATGAGAAGTTATGTACTTCATGTAAAGTAGTAAGTACACTGGCACATTGTACTTGAAGTAAATAAATAAAATGTGTACTTTCAAAGTAAGGTACAAGTATTTATCAACACAATTTTTCATGATGGCCTTTCATTCCCCTATACAGTGTTTTTTTTTTTTTTCGTTTTTTTAACTGGTATGCATTGCTTTAGGGCTGATTGGGGGTAAATCAGGTAATTTAAAAAATGGCGGCAAATATCGGCTAAGGTCAAGTGGTTACAGAGTAGTCGTTTAATCACCGCAGTCAGACTGGCTCATTAAAGGCCTTCAAACCGAACTCCTCAAAGAATTGGTGAATTAGCAGGGTGTCTAGCGACCGGGAAAGCTGGGAATTGTCAGGGAAATTGTAATTGTCTGGGAAGAATCAGGGAATTGTCAGGGAAATTGTCAAAAGCGAGTCCAGTCAGGGAAAATGAGCCGGAAAACGCCATCGACTTCTAGCAAAGGCTCGGCGACTGGGGGCAGAAAAATAGGCAATACTGCTTAGAGCGGAACGCGAGCTCTGCTCACCCGATGTAGTGTGTGCTACCCGATGCAGCAGAGAACAGCCGTCAAATTCAGTCTAAGCCATGCATTGGATTGGATTAATCCAGTTAAAGCCACTAGACTTAGTAACAAATGGGAAAGCCGCAGACCACAATCCAATCCAATCTAATCCGAAAATATCCGAAAGTGTGCATCTGGCGATGCGCACTTTCGCTTCGGATACTTTCGGATGCGGCCGTACATTTGGTTTTTAACGTGTGTTGTTGAGCATCGTGTTTCCATCGTGTTTTCGGAAGTGGCCTCTTCGTTGACGATGTCGGCGGCAAGAAAGTGCTTGTTTAGTCCAGACTGGACGAATCCGAATATATCGGAATATGCAAGTTCGATTAAGCTCAAGCAAAGTGATCCTCACAATGCTCAGTGCTCAATCTGCCACAAAACATTTTCGTTGAGCAACATGGGAAACGCAGCAGTTTCCAGTCATGCATCGAGCAAAAAGCACCTTGCTGCTTTGAAGTCGCAGTCAATCCGTCCCCAATCTGGACTTCTGTGATTTTTCACGGCAGCCACGAACGTCTCGGCCGCATCAGCCAGCGGAGACCGCACATGTGCCCCCTGGAGAGCCTGCAGCCACCACAAGTGTGAGAGAACGTCGGATGAGCGGCTTTCTACTACAAGAGCACTGTGACAAAGGCCGAAATAATTTGGTGCTCAAGCTTCGGCCAGCGTTCCACGGATCCCTTTGTTCTGCAGCAGCCTCGGCCTCAGTCGTCCCTCTCATGTTTCCCACGTGGGAAGTTGCTGCAAAACTTCAGTTAGCGAAAAGGACAAGGTAGGATATACTGTCTGCCATGGTATTGTGCCCTACTTTCAGGATAAGCCATGCGAGCCCAGAGCCTCGCCAGAGTGCATTTCTGCAGTTGTTTCGTTTGACGAGTCTCTCAACAAAGTGACTCCAGAAGCAAACAGATGGACGTGCTTGTCGTAACACGGGACGACACTACCAATGGTACTGTTGAAGGCGCAGCACCTCACTTCATGCTTCCTGGCCCACACCTGTGCGGGCGCGGACGCCTCTACTGTGGTCAGGGAATTTCACCTGGAATTGTCAGGGAAAACCTGGAAAAGTCAGGGAATTTCAAGATAATATTTTGCTAGACACCCTGAGTTAAGCTTGTGATCTTGCGCTTATCGGCGTGCGTTGGTTTGCTCGACCTTTAAATTCGTTAGTTCTGAAGGCCTTGAATCTGTTTGTCTGACTGCGGTATTACCCTCACTGATGAACTATTTAACACAATCAAATTATGAAGGCACTTATACTGTTTACAAAGCATACAAAATTAAGATTGAATTTGGCGAATGTACTTCGAAATCTGGAGTTGTACTTTTCCTCAGAAAGTACCGGAAAAACTACTTTGAAGTACAAGTACATATTCAAAGAATGTACTTAGAAGTACTTCCCAACACTGCTATTTCTACGGCATCGTCTCTCAGATTGCCCGCTTGTTGCCGGTTGCTTTTTACTAAAAGTAGCTATGTTTTGCGATTACTGAACACAAACCAATTCACATTGCACCAGCTGTGTGGGAACGGAAAGAAATCCCCACAAGGGCAACACTATGCACAACATTTTGGAGCACGGTCTTGCATAAGAAAATATTGTCACAAATGACAGACGAGGCAAGCTGACACTGGAGCAACCATACTCCATTTCACCTTGCTGAGAACCGCCGTAAACGCCACGAGCCATTGGCGCCAATAGAACGCCATCGCGAGTGTCGCCCAACTTGGACACATCTCAGATGGTGATAATGTGTTCTGGCATGCAGAGTTCATTTCGTAGTTTGCGGACAAGCCCACAGACTTGTTGCTCGAAAAGGGTCCGTTTCACTGTCCGGCAACACTGGGTCTGCAGAGCCGATTTCGAGTGCAAAACTGCGAAGAAATTGGTGGAATATTTCTTTTAAGATGTGGCTTCGAACCTTATCTCTGCAGGGGCTACTACAGGTCGCGGTCGCGGTCTCCGCTCGACCACAGTCCGGACCGCGGTCGGGACGGGGGGCGCCCCCGCCGGCGCTCCGACGTTCGCCCCGACGGCGCTCTCGCGCTCCGTCGGACCGCAGGGTGTACGTGGCAAGCGTGCCCTTCGACTGCAAGTGGACGGACATCAAAGACCTGTTCCGCGACAAAGGTCAGCTGCCCGAAGTCGGTTGGCGTCTGCAGAATGCATGCGAGAACATCCGTCATTTTTGGCCACGCACGGGGTAGCTCGACATTGGGGCGAGGAACACAAAAGGTTCTAAACGTAGAAGCAACTGAAGAAAGGAAAAGAAAAATGTAATTTATTTAAGTGCAATTTGTCTCTTCTTTTCTGTTCCGCTTTCGAAACCTTTTTATTTCCTTGTCCCAGTATCGGGTTTAAAGGCGGTTTCGAGCATTTGCATTTCCTTGCCTTGGGTGCGCCTCGAGTTTACGGTGGGATAAAATAATCCGGCAAGTGGAAGTGCGCAAAAGTATGCGAAAGAGTGTGCTCCTTATTGAGGCTGTTTGAGGTGCTCTAACTGCATGTCCTCAGAAAGAGTTGGAACCACTTAACATCTCTTGCGATGAGGGAACATACTGGCGCCATCTATCGGGTAGCCGTGGACATTCATTTTCTTTCTTTCTTTCATGCTTCATTCTTTTCTCGGCTTAAAGAAACTTTTGACAATGTTATAAACGACGGTTTCCCATAGGTAGCATGTGTTTCTGATCTTGCAAATACCGAAATGGAGTTCCAGGGTCACCTCATAGATGGTGGTAGCGTGTATTTTCGTCCTAAGAAATTTTCAGAGGCTTTAAGGCTTCAAGTCCTAAGGAGCTGCAAGTGCGTGAACGGAGGAGCGTTTGCTTACGTTTACTCGCACCATGTTGAGATACGGCTGCGATTCACCGGACATGCATACTTTGTGTGTCACATGAAAGGCTGCTCCTTGAAGTGGTTGCCACACTTCATACAAAAGTATGGATGCCCCAATGGCTCTTAACTGGACGTAAGCCCTTGGAACAATTGCAGCTGCGTGAATGGGCCCCTAGAGGTGCTGGCACCTCCATGATGAGTAATGGCGTGCAAAATTTTCATTATTGCAGTCGGAGATGTCTCCTATGTGGAGCTGTTTGAAGATGAGAACGGCAAGTTCCGCGGATGCGGGTGAGGTGCCTTCCTGTCTGCGCATTTAGCGTGGCCGCCTGACACCTGGCTTTACGCAGGATTGTGGAGCTGAAGGACAAGTCCTCCGTGCCCAAGGCCATTGAGGTTCTCCACCGGTACGAGATGAAAGGGCGCTTCCTGGTTGTGAAGGAGGTGAGCTACGCGTGCACATGGGCAAGGGTAATCAGATGTATTCTCCAAAGATGTGCACTCCAACCCTCTACAAGGCATTTCCTAAAAGGCATAAAAACATCTTCCAAGATGCATCCTTCAAAACAGTATCGAAGGCATCCTCTGAAAGGCATGCTCCAAAAATACCTTTCAAAAGATATGCTCCAAAGGTATCTTTCAAAAAGCATCCTTCAAAACGTATACTCTAAAGGCCTCTTCCAGAAATGAATCCTCTCAAAATCATCCTTCAAAAGGCATGCGGCAAGGTCATCCTATAAAGTGCACGTTCAAAAAATACTTCCTCTAAAATGCATCTTCCAAATGGCATCCTCTAAAAAGCATGCTCCAGAGGCATCCTCCAAAAAGACATGCTCCAAAGGCATCATCCAAACAGCATCCTATAAAAGGCATTCTTTAAAGTGCACTTTTCTAAAAGACATCCTTTAAAAGGCATGCTCCATAGCTATCTTCCAAAAAAGACATGCTCCAAAAGGCATGCTCTAAATCTGCCAGAGGGTAAATCACTGGCTGGGTCCTTCACAATCGCAGGACTTCGACGTGGAGCGTGACCGGATGGGGCGTCCGGTCCCGCGTGGCGGCCGGTCCCGGCGGCGGAGGAGAGCGCATGTCCATGATGGACGACCGGGACTACCACCGGGACGGGCGGGGTCACTCGTCGGATGGCTACGGCCGTGGAGGTGGCGGCGGCGGAGGTGGCGGTGGAGGAGGCGGTGGAGGCTACAACACCTACGGGCTCAGCCCCCAGTTCCTCGACTCCCTCGGCATCGTGGGGCCGCTGTCCAATCGCATCTTCGTCGCAAACGTGAGTCTGGACCGCGTTTGTTCCGCACAGTCCGGCACTTGCCTGAGTAAGTGTAGGGCGTCCACAGTGGATACCACAACTGTAAAACAAGCCAGAAAAATCAACACCTGCACATATAGAGCTCGAAACTTGCCAGGGTCAATGGTGGACGTGTTGGCAGACGACCGAGTTAGCAACCGTCGTGACTTGTGGCACCATCTTGCGATGGGTGCAGCGAGCAGACGGCCCTCTGTGTCGTACGCTCACTGCATCTATCGGTAGATAGGGCCACAAGTTATAACTGCCGTCAACTCGGTCGTCTGCGAGTTACGCAGACGACCGACTTTGTCCGAGTACAGGACGTGTTAGACAGGTGTTGCATTTGTGGGGTCAGCTCATACGGTTGTTTTGGAGTCATGCGACACTAGTGTCAACCCAAGAGCGCTCTAACCGTGTAGAACTTGTAGGTCTTTTGTCGACACCACCTGCTGCCGTGACATGTGACACCGTAATATCAGGTCACACCATGACGTGACATCATTGCGTCACATGATGTGGCACTGATGTCTTCGTATGTTTGCAAAATCCTTGCCCTTCAGCGGCTTCCAAAAGGAAGAGTGCAAAGAAACCCTATAGACCTTTTCACCCTCCGCCACATGGATGCTGCCATCTTGGAATAGCATGATGCGGCCGCCATTAGGTTGCTTCAACTTGTTGCTCCGCTCTCCCCTCCGCGCTACTTTACGCCTTGGCGGATGTGTTAAATTCGTGTTTTTCGTCGCGTTTCACAGCGTTTCTTACCTTACTCCGGAAAGTGTTGTTTGATACTTATACTTATCACATAAATGAATTATATTATGTGCACAACTTCTGCAGTTAGTTTTGTAACAAGTTTTGACTATTTTTACCGTCGGCGTGCCGGATACGTGTTAAGAGGCTATATGGGCACATGAATCAGCGTTAGCGCTCACGTACATTGAGTACATGTATTACTCTAAAACAGCACGAGGGTTCAAAAGTCAGTAACCCATGAGAACTCAGGTTTGCTTACTAATAGTGGCGGAACATTCGCAATAGGAAGAACAAGGTAAGTATATATATGATTGCGCATTTAGGATATCAAGGAAGGTGACAAAATTACTCAGCATAAATAGTCACGTGAGTTTCCTGAAAGCATTGTGTTTTGTATTTAACATATCAAGAACAGTTGCTTTTGATTACGGTATAGGGGGGAACTCGTGGACAAGATAGAGTACACACGTTTTATTTGATATTTTTTATGCTAAAAATAATGGTACGTCTGTGTCAAGACAATTTGTTTACAATATCACCTACATCTGTTTGACGTTCTTAACCGTTTTTGCGATGTAAACATTTGCTTGATCGGTTAATATATGAATTCCAAGAAACTGTACCGTCCCATGCCTTTCAATTGCCTAAATGATTTACTTGAGATAACCACGCTGTTAATTTCAGTTACCTAATTTCAACAAAATATTGCGACTCCTCGCGTAAGAAACTGTTACAGACAGCTTGAGAGTGCCTGGGGTACACAGTATGCGGCACCGAAAAGAACCTGTCCGCGTGAAAATCGCCCGAGTGCAGCGTTGTCGACAATGAATAGTAATTTACTTTCAGTATCTGGCGACGCCGAAATCTACAAAGCGCATCGGTTCAAACCAGTAAAGAGCTTCCTACATAAGACCATGGCATAGCTCTTGGCGCTCGACTTCAGCCAAACTTTCCATATATCACTTCTTTTGCGCCCTTTAATTTTATTTGGCAAGTTTTACGGAAGATAAATTTCAGGCTACATTTGAGGGACTTTCACCTATCTTATACCTTGAAAACGTCGTAAGCAAATGCCCATACAACGAATAGTCTATTTCCTAAGGCCAATATTGTGAAATGTTGTTAGTGAGTACTTCAGTTAAAGACATTTTCTAGTCTGCCTAGGTTGATCCATAAAAATGTTTCTCTAACTTAATTTTTTAAATAAAACAGGCCGAGACAATATCACTTCTTTTTAATATCATCTACGTCGTTATAGGAGACTTTTCCCGTGCAAAGTTAATAAAAACTTGTTATACAAAAACCCAACATCGAGCAATAAACTTGTCCTTTCATCTGTTCTTCGTGATTCAGGAGATAGTTAATCATGTTGTCAACCTGCTTCTTCACTAAGCACTCATGCATTGTAGTTTGTTGCAATACAAGATGAGCAGTAGAATGTCTGACTTGAGCGTGAGCTATCTACCTTCCGCACCACACGGTGCACGCGCAGTCAAAGCACGGCGGCAGGCAATGAGCGCGTGCTGGAGCGGCTGGAGGCGGAGCTTGTCCTGCTCCTTACTTATTTATTTTTCTGGAAACTAGTGTCCACGGGTACGGCCGCGCATCAGCGCGCTTGTTTCACCGCCGAACATGGTCGAACTGAACGATGGACGTAATCAGACGCATTTCGTGTTCGTGAAAGTGCTAGTAATTTAGGCTTGAAACCACTACCTGGCTCTCCAAGTGGCTCAGTACCATTGTTTCATTCGCTGTGTGCTACAATAAAGAAATTTTTATAAAAAAAGAAGCGAAAACGGCATGAAATAGCAACACAATCGCGTGCACATTGAAACCGAAATTAACCAAATTGAAGCAACCTCATGGCGTCGAGTGTGCCAGCGCCCTCTACCCGACGGTCAGGCAACTACTCTGGAGCTGAGCTGAAAAGGTCTATAAATGCTATGCGTTTAAAACAGCCTTAAAAAATGCCCAAAAAAGCAGGCGATTTTTTTATTTTTTTTATTATTATTATAGTGACTATTATACTGTCCAGGAAATATGACGGAGGTCAGTGTGGGCGCGCTGTTGTAACACCCTCTGTTTTCGCCAGCCTCCTCCTTTGTTCAGTGGGGGAGGCGGGTGGGCTTGCGGAGGAACAGCAATGCCTCTCGACTGGTTAATCCTGTCGAGTGGGACACACCCTTTGGCCACTCCATGTGTGCCCTGGTCTATGGAGCCACCACAAATTGTGCGATTTTATTTGAAAGTGTTTAATTTGTGGGTTATCTCCCTCTTGGATCTTCTTTCTGGGGCAGCAACTACACTGGAAAACCTGTAGTGTGCACAAAGCCTGCGCTCTATTCACCCCTAAGCTGACAGGGCAGTGGAATCCACGGTAAAGCTTTGACGATACAAATTTCTCGGGGTCGCGGAAAGTATTTGTATGGTCCGAAAAAGTTGGAAGACACCTAAGCACTTCTTATGAGTTGTGAATGCGAAAGCATGAATGTCCGACGACGTGGACGCTAGAGGCGGCGCCATGTTCGTCGTCGACGAGATGAGCAGAAGCACCGCCGACAATGTGGATGATGGAGGCGACGACATGTTGGTCGGCGGCGAGACGAGCAGAAGCCTCCGAGTGCGCGCCAACGTGTCCCTTTTAACCGGCGCGGGGCCCGTAGTGGCATCATGGGGTTGCGGCGGTTAGTTTCTATCGGCGCACTGGCGGCACGGACACGCAGCGCCATTGGCGGCGGTCGTTGAAACTGACGCGCGCAGCGGCCAAGGGGAGCCTCTTCGCCGCGCGCCTGCCAATGGGGCTTTTGGGATGAGGAAAGCTAGGTGCAGTTTTGCGCTTCAAGCTGACAACGTCGGCTTGCTCCATGGGACAGTTAATGCTTTCGCATTAAAACCGCAGTATCAAAAAATGAGCCCTAAGAAAGGTAATAACGTATGCATGCATGCATACTCGATGAGACCAAATGTCTCTAAGTAAATAGAAAAAAAAAATTGCTTCGGTCACAAACGTAGTGCAGCACCATTGGAATAGACTTCTTCCAAAACCGACGCGCCCCATCGACGGCGAAATACCAGGCAGTGCACTCTGGGAACTAGTTGGCCACTCAGTTTCGGCTTCGACTGAGCAGCTTCATCTCATGCTATCACGCCGCGACCGAACGCGCTGCTTTGCGTTTTCGACTCTGACTTTTCACGAACGTACAATACACTCATTCTCGAGCGATACAAAAGCGAAGACCGGGGCATTTTCCTTTGTTTCCAAAACACTGGATATTGTGCGTGCGTACGCAAACGTGGTAAGACCTGGCTTAGTCACCTCACCCCACGGGTGCATCTTGAGCTCGTGTCAGTAATTCCGTCTAGTACCAGTGAACTACAACTGAAATTTGGTTACCTTGAGCCCTACACGTATTTTGTTTGCCAAACGTCCGCTTCTTGTTACTTCATTGGGCGAGAAAGCAAGCCGCATCCTCACAGGAGTGTCAAGTTGAGCCAGCGTTGGCGCATTAACTTTTTAGGAAACGCAATAAATTCGACCTCACTGCTGCACAAAAGTTACTATGATTTCTTCCTCGTGTCATCACATATCTCACACTCAAATTTTATGCTGATATAAGATTAAGTTTTCGGCAAACGCTGAGATCGGCTGGCTACGACGGAGGCCCTAACAAGCGTCCCCTACTCCTCGCTAAGCCTGTTTGGACGACCTTTTACTGACGCCCAAGATCTGTGCCTGAACGGTGGGTCTGAAATTATCTCGGCATACTCAGTCAGGAAGAGAGCAAACACATAACAAATAATATGGCCATTAGCAACCGTCAAATGCGCTTTGAATAATTTCGTTTGTTTGGCGCACCGGGGCTTATGCCCCGTCCGGCGCACTTAATTCCACCGAATGGTGCGACATTCTTCACACAAGTGCTCGACTCTTGCTTTCTTAAAACGGTTTGTATGTGCGACTGTGCCTTTATGATTGCAGGATAACTTTATGCGTATACGCGATGTTGAATATTAGTGAAATGCAAGCGGTTGGAGGACTGCACTGCTCCGTGCAGTGCTGCGGGGCAGAAAGGCAGATAAGCGCACAGCTGTTTTAGCAAGAACAGTAGCCGCAGAAAAGATATATCTTTAAAAGTAAAGTCTCCTATGGCTGCGAAAAGCAGATCGAGGTCGCGTGCTTGAGGTGCCACTGAGAAGAAACGAACAGTGATCGCTACAGGCAAACCGGGAAAAAAATGTTCCTTTTCGGAGTGCCAGGAGAGCGCCGTGACCGACTCAGGTCAGCGTCCGGCAGAAAGAATTCACGCGACGAATTCCGAATGTGCGCACAGAATCTTGATTAATTAAACTAGTTTCAATCGTACCACTTTAAACATGTGTTCTTTCTTATCACTATTTAAACGTCAGCAGCGCAGCCTCCCGAGTCCCCACGAAGGGTAGGCTCCGAAATTCACTGATCGGAGAAATCTGTATTTAAATTGTTGACTTGTACTTCAAACTCACCTGTAATTTTTTGTATCAATTCTAATTTTTTACGAATTCCTGTCACAGTGCTGTCTTTTCACAGACTTCCTAAATTTTTCGACCCCTTGCTTGCCCTTGTTTGAAATTGGCAACGTCCTATCTTTCTCCACTCCCGTTACGTCAATTCTGTATATTTAAAACCCTGTGAAATAAAAACAAAAAAAATATTGCAAAGCATTTTTGAAGGGCCTGATGGAACAGATTATGAGCCTTGATCTGTGAAAAGTAGAAGAAAAATTGCGATGGCCTTCATTTTAAACTGATGTTCCAATTATTGCAAAATCGGTAACCTGTCTAAATTTCAGTGTATTTATTTTAGAAAGGTTATCGTTTTCAATTTCAATGACAATTTATGCAAATATAGAACAGACGCGTTCAAATCATTTAAAAAATTTGCATTTCCAGTCTTTTAAGATCCGGATCCATAAAGCGCTGAATTGCTTCGTAATCAATAATACATGTTTACCTCCTTTTATTTTATGTAGAGTCTCTGCACAAAAAATATTAAACCTAAGACGACAACAGTTTTTCTTTAATAAATATCCAAAAGAACGTTTTCACGATAGTCGCAAAAACGAGAGCGTATACCGACAGCGACTTTGTGATTTTTTTTTCCTCAAGAGAAATTTCATTTTCCGTAAAAAAGGTTTGAATATGTTTTTGCGCTTGCACAACAAGTAAAACATATATCCTTTGCTAAAATTTAAAAAAAAAAATGTCGACCGGACATGGTCGTTCGTTCCTATCTGAAAACGCCCAATACAAACAATCTCAGGCAATCGGAACTTTTTTGCTTTTAAGTATCTTTTATTTTCTACGCGTTGTGCGGCCCTCCACTGCGGCGGATCTATTGGCGCTCACAGGCAGCGCAGGTTCAGGTTCTGCCGCGCCCTGCCTCCTATATCATGTTACCGCCAAGGTTGTAGGCTGATCTGTTTGCAAAGTCGCTCCGGTTGCTTCCTTTACGTCGCGTAGACGGAAACGCTATACGCCGGCTGTTGAAACAGGCACCGCGAAGCATGTTACAGGGTGGCGCACCTCGATCGCTCCGGCCCATGGGCATTTTTGGGTCGGTTGTACGAAAATGTATTAGGAATTTTCCCTTCAAACCTACCGTCCACCTCTGTGCTGTCTATTTGTCTTTTCCTGACCACCCTGTAGCATCTTTACACGTTTTAATAATAATGAAATTGTGAAGAACGTATATGTGCACACCCCATTTATGGCAACCGCGTTAGCGTCAATTTGGCCATGTTTCTCGCTTTATAACTTAAAAGCTACACAAATATTGCATCATGTTTTTGCAGACTCTGTTAGTACATAATATAAACATTAATTTCAGAGAGTTTAAAGAAAATTAAAGATGGCCTTTTTTTTAAATGATTTTCAAAATAATGCATTTTTAGTTAAATGCCCCTGTGTGAGCAATTCTTGTAAATTTCTCCCGCTAACCAGGACAACAATATTTTTTGAAAAAATTAACTATATACAGGGCAACATACTGGCAAAGTTTGAAGACCTTAGCTTTTATAGATACGGAGAAAAATATTCTTTAATCCAGAGCATTATTGCGCAATGTGCCGTGTTTGCGATTTTTTTTCTCAAAATAACTACCCTAATACTCGGTGAAAAATACTTTTTGTCAATCCTTCCTATGCCTAATTTGTCAGTGAATATTTCAAGACCCGTAGCCAGAACAGATTTTTGGGGGAAGCCACCCGAAATGTCAACATTGCGCGATACGCAAAACGCACACGAGACTGAGAGGGTGCTTACAAATTTTTTTCGCAAAGACAAAATTTTTTTTCCGAAAACAAGGATTGGTTTTATACTTCTGGGCATAAAGCCAGCAAAATATATTTTTTTCATCAAAATTAAAAATGGTCACCGGACATGGTTGTTCGATCTTATCTGAAAACGCCC
>JAZHYW010040942.1:0-58905 GCA_037355805.1 Ixodes ricinus | reverse complement strand
AATCGACGAAAACAAAATGTCGCCATAGCACAGTCAGCGCCACAAACGCGTGCTGGGACACGCTCTTTCACGCGCTTCTGAACAAAAAATAAAAATAAACGTGTGGGACAAAATGGCGAGATGCCACCACCCTAAGCAAAGCGCACATGAAGGCACCCTATATAGACCTATTGCTATATTACCCAAGCATCAAGGAGAATGCAGGGATTGGTGTTCGACGCGCCGCACGTGCTGGCCTCAGCAGTAGCAACTTTTTTAAAGCAAATACCTAAAACACATGGCATCTAGCACGCGCGTTCGTCGGCGCTTTATTTTGGTTATTTACTTCGAATCTTTTATACGGGGAAGGCGTGCGCGTGTGGCGCGTGGAACACCAATCCCTGCATTCTCCTTGATGCTTGGGTAATAAAGCAAATGGTCTATTGCCTCTTCGAAAATCGGGCATGCAATTTTTGTTTTTCGCCATAATCCCTATGGTGACAAGAAACCGCTAATAAAGAGCGTTTGAAATCTCAGTCGTAATCGTCCGGCTTTTCTCCTCCGATCGATTTCATAATAATTTGTTTTCGGGTTTTGAGAACCAAACCCCCAAACACAACCTCAATGAATCAAAACACGTACTGCGAGGCAACAGTCAAAATGCTCTCCTCTCTCTAAAAAAAAAAAAAAAAGAAACTCATCACCGCTTCAATTTTGGAAGCATCGTACAGGAAAGGCACTATTCCCCGCCGCCATCAGCAAAACAAGCCAAGATGGCGACCAGTCACCCATGTGTACGTCCCCCCAGCTTCCACGCGTAAAGTAACACATCTCAGAGCGCGCCCACGCTAGCCGATGCGATCTCCTTAAATGAGGTGTATTCGCTTAAAGGAGACACCTCCATCCCCAAGAACAAAAAGGACAAAAAAAAAAAAAGACACTGCGAAATTTGTAGTAATAGCCATTGTTCGTTATAGGCGCCCGGAGTCATCCATCACAGCTCTGAGCGAAACAAGGGATTGGAGGAGAAGAGCAACGTTGAGGGAAGAGGCGGCAAGAAGAAACAAGAAAGGAAGTTGGGGAACAGGAATACGCCACGAAGACCTGGACGAAGAAGGAGAGCTAGAGGAGGAAGATGAGGATGAGCAACCGTGGGCGGCAGACGCATCCCTTATCAGAGGAAGGCGGCCATTGGTCACCGTTTGTCCCGAACACGGCCCGCCCGCTCAGCCTGGCTCACGCGATGCCGTGCGGGAACCCTCGGAACGCATACTTGCGCTGTCACGGACGTCACCGGACGGATTGATGGATTGAGGCGATAAGCGGAGACAGGATAATCCTGTATTTGCGCATTACACGCGATCGCGGATGAGAAGAAACCCGTTGTCGTTGTTGTTGTCGTTGTTGTTGCTGTTGTTATAGCGCTGGTGGTGCGGCGTTGTCTTTCTGTAGTGACGTGCGTTTCCGGACCTTGTTTGGTCTTCTTTATTTTCCGCCTCTATTTTACGCGTGGGTACGAAGAAACGTGCTCAGCCGTCTACGCGAAGAAGCGATAACGTTCGTGCTTCGGCATATCGTGCGGTGGTGGCCAGGTGAACGCGGGCAAGCGACGAAGGTAATGGATACGGTTGACGTGCTTGACAGTCGGACGTCCGGACGAGATAATTGATGTACGTACAAAAAAAAAGGCATTGTTTTCTATCAGCGAATTTACGTGTAACTGAAAGAAGGTCTAGAACATGGCTGTATGGTGCGTGAGCGTATCGGTTGTTTTAGTATTTTCTTTCTCTCTCTCTCTCTCTCTTTGACACGTCTGAAAGTTTTGAAAGCGAGATTCGCAAAGTGTACAGGGCATGTTCTGGGAAACTGAGTCGCCGGGCGAACCACTGGCATTTTCCACGAAGTGTCATTCGTTCAAAAAAACAACAACAACAACAACAAATTGTTTTGCCTAACGTGTTGCAATACAAGATGCGAGCAAGACCTATAAAGCCGCTGTCTGACGGCTCGTGCATGCATCATACTAAAAACACGGTGCTCGCTCTTCGTACCTTTGTGTGTTTGCAACATGTCTGTAGACAGTGTTTGTACGACCCATGTCACGTCATACAAGGAACAAACACGCCTCAGACACCGACTGCAGACTGTCTTTAGTAGGATGTATTATCGGCGTCACCGCGTCTTTAGAGAGTTTCTTTTCGAAGATGAGTCGTCGAAGCATCGAGGCAATGTATGCCGCTCGACGACGCCCGTCCTGTGTCGTAAATACGGAATGATAACAGCGTACATAATTGATGACAACTGACGCACAACGTTTGCCATTGTGGACGCGAACTTTCGATTCATCGTGAAATCATCGGCCGTCTGATAGCTGCAGCTTTGTCCATTAAGCACGGATGATTCGAACGAAATGAAAACTCCTCAATGTTCTATCGATCAGGATCGCGGTTTTGTGTAGTCGTAAAAACTGCCGTGCTCGACACGTGACCGGACCTCAAAGATAATCTGGTACACATGACTGAGTTATGCTAATCTAAGCTCGCGTTTATCATTTCTACGCTAGCCAGTGGACGCGGAAATCAACTAGCAAACAATGGCAGCATTCACATTCGCGAGCAAATATTTTGGTTGCCAAAGTTAAAAAAATCGTCATGCTAAATTAAAAAAACAAATTACAGGTAATACAGCCGCGTGCTCAGCTTGTTTAACAAACGAAAAATAACGGTATGATCGAAAACAAAACTTTTTGACAGTACTTGCCTCCTATTGACTCAAATTTTTTAATTTGAGTCAAAAGGATCGTCCAGCTAATCGTTGTCGTTTCGTTTACTAAGATCAGATAATATAAATAAAACTTAACATGCACAAGGTTTTATTTATCTATAGGGTGTTATCGTAGAATTACAGAGTCTGACATACACCGTTATACGTGATACGACCTTCAAATCAATATGACGTTGGGACGTTCGTAAGCATACCGCTTCTGGGTACCGCCGTCTTGCTGATAGCGAGTGTAGATCGCGTCTGATGCTCGAAGCTTGCCAGTACCAGGACAACGCCCGCGCATAATTAGTGTATCCCCGACCCGCCCCAAGTGGTAAACACGCCGAGGCTTCACGAGAGACGTCGCCAAGCGAAAGACGCGCCCACCTTGGCGTCGCCTTGTGCTTTAGCGTCGCGTTCGTTGCGAGGCGACGCGAGACGAGCTGGAACTTGATGCTGACGCAAGCTATCAGGAGATAAAGTCGTCTGCTTCTAGCACAGGAGTTGCAGTGACCTCAGGACAGACGACGAGCTCTGATTGGCTTGGATTGAAAGGATAGTGGGTAGACCTCGATGTTATCCAAGCGCAGCCGATGTTATGAGCCGAACGGCCAATCCAACAGCGAAAGAGGCAGAACGTCAAGGCGTGCTCTGCAGTTGAAAGGACTAGCCGGTATTCGCCGTCTCTCTGTGCATTCTCCGCCACCGGCTAGTCCTATCAAGCGCAGAGAGCACGCCATGACGTTGCGTTTTTTGCGCTGTTTGATACGCCGTTCGGCTCATAACATCGTCCGCGCTCGGACATAAGGTGAAACGAAGTATAGACGCCTTGAGGTCTACCCACCATTTTTGTTTTTTCAATCAGCCAACAAGAACTTGACTTTGTGACATCATTGCTACCCCTGCAAGGAAGCAGACGAACTTGCGCTGCGCATAGGTAGCACTGCGTTATGCTACAATTGGCCTGCGCCATGCCCCCTTCCTAAACGTCATCACAAGTGGATCCCACTTGTGATGACGTTTAGGAAGGGGCATGGCTGCAGGCCAATTGTCTTCTAGTGGAGCAGACCTTGCAAAAACATGCCCGCGGTTGCCAGATTGACGCTCGAAGCAAGGCATTTTCAATCCACGGTGGCCAGACTAGCTTATGGATCAAGGCATGTAGTTGGGCTAGTTGGTGGTGCATACTTGTTTGATGGGAACAGCGCCAAAAGACGTAGCAGCAGGGGTACTAATCGGACATTCGGCGAGAAAGTAGGCGAGAAATCCAGCGGCTATGATTGGCCGGCGCCAAGGTCAAGTGCGGCGTTCGCCAATCACGGCCCCAGATTTTTCGCCGACTTTTTCGCCAAGTGTCCAGATTAGGGCCTCAGGACGAAGAAACACGCAGACAAGGCGCTGACTTTCAACGGAAAGTTGAAAGTTTATTGCTGAGCAAAAACATAAATAAAGACAAAAAGGGGAAAGAAAAAGATAAAAAAATGAAACCGATAACATTCAGCATTAGCCACGCCTACACACAGTCCCAGTCGCACGAACCTGTCAGACTTTTGAATGAAATCTACCTCGTCACCTACAAGGGCAACAGAAGGAGCACTCACACACGAGTCCGCTCCGTGAGTAACCATAAATTACGCTCCGTCCATCTCTCTCGCAGTGTTGTTTTTGTGTCGAGACAAATTCTTAATGTCATGGAATGACAGGGAGCAGCCACGCCTACTGCAATGGACCACTAGGTTCCCCGAGGGCGAAGAACGCAGAGAAAGAGAATGTTCTCTCGCCCTTATATTTACACATAGTCTCGTCTGACCAATATACACCCTGCCGCAGGACAGGGGGATCTGGTACGCAACTCCGCTTGCACAAGCAACAGTACGCCGGGTGCTACGTTTGATGTCACACTGAACGGCAGTGGGCTCCGCTCTGCTCACAGAGGCACAAAGTCGTGACAGCTAAGATGGCGACGAGAAGACGACAGGCACATCACACCTGGAGGCAACGTGCTTGATTCGGTGGGGCAAGGCATAGACATACGGGAGTACAACAGGTCTAATGGTTGGCCTTTGCTTTTCTCTAGGTTTAGTATACCCCCTAAAAATTCTCACAAGGGACTCAGAAACACCCACAACAACGCCGAGGGGAAGCCCGCAGAGGCAAGCCTTTCAACCAGTCACAAAACTTAAATTTCCCCTATTGTGACACGACTTCAACCGAGGCGCTCGAAGGCACGACTCGGCAATGGCTCTTTTCACCAATTTCGAGTGGGCCGATCTGGTCGTGTGATCCCTGATTGAAGAAAGGGCTACTTTCTTATAATTCGGCCCACAAGCGTTCGGTTGACCGTGTAAGTTTCACACCGCAGAAGTAGTAGCTCGAGGGAACCAGTAAGTAGAAATAACCGTCAGAATCCAGCAATAGCAACACCTGCAAGCTATGCATATAAGGTATTCCCTGGGTACCATATATGAGCGCGCTATGCACAGCGCATACTATGAAAAGAAGCGGGTTGGGGGGAGGGAGGGATGGTTGGCCTGGTAGAGGTCCCCGCATCTTCAGATCAAGTTCCTGCCTAACGTCTGCAAAGAACGGCGGTCTTGATATTGTGGAATGCACGTTGTGGAAGCACTGCAGAAGCTTTAACGGTTTTCAACGCATTGATCCGTTCCCCCTTAAGCTGAGACTGGAGCCCATGCCACAACCACGGAGAGCTCGAGGTCGCTGCTTTGGAGCGTTCTTCCCGCAGAACAAGCGCCGGCGCTAAAAGATGCATGTCTCAAAGCCAGGAGCGCGGGCTATCCTTTACGCGTGTAGCTTTGGCTGCATTCTCAACTTATGGGTGAACGGAGTGTATAGTAAACGCGTTAGCGTTTTCCGCCAAGTCACGTTCAGGACTATACTTTGTTCCAGCTTATGCCCAGACGCAGCTGATGCTACAAGGGCGAGCCCTGAACAGTGCTTGCATTGCACGCAGCGCGCGTGCTATGGCAGGGACGCTGAAAGCCCGGAGCTCGCGCTTGTAGCAACCGGCTGCGTCTGGACTTAAGCTGAAACTGAAGCTATCAAGTAACTCCACGAGCGAGCCATGCTGCCGTGAACTGGCGCTGCTTCCTTACAAAACTCATGACGTGGCGGAATTCCAACGGAGCTTCACAGGCCGCCACCAGACGCAATTTTGAAATACTGTTTATTTGTTTTAAAGTTAGTTTTCTTGACTCCTCTGCTTGCAGCCTAAAAACACTAGTATATGCCAGTGTTTTTGGGAGTGCCGGCACAACGTAGACCACATCTAAAGAAAATAAATAAGTGCAAACATTTCGTTTCCGTACTCCTCGAAGATTCCCTGTGTCACATAAACTGTCAATGACTATATTAGGAAGTTCTCGAAAACGAAGCGTTTGCAATTACATAAGACGCCTCAATCGCTTTTTCACTTTTAATACTCAGCGTCGGTTCGAACGACCGTTCTTTCAGCTAGTGAATTTCGAATAATACAAGCTCCTGTTTACAACCGCCACCTCCACCGCACCCCGTACCCCCCCCCCCCACCACTCCTCACCTCAGTCAGATGTTATATACGGCTAGACGGCAGATTGGAAACACCGCGAGACGTCATCCTCGCGTTCTACACAGTCCATGTTTCCTGACCTATATGTTAGTTTACCGCAGGGACAGGCTAGAAGTCGTCGAGCTTGTAGCGTTGGCCGATTAGACTATGAATGCACGAGATGCTTGTGCCGACCGAGATCTGCCCTCAAAGCAAGGAGCTCGCGCTTGCAGCTCTCCTGCGGCTACATCTTATAGATGAAATAGTGTTGTAGCAACGGTACCAACGCTTTCCTTTCCCGACCTATAATACTAGAGTGCATATGCGCCGAGATACTGAGGAAGAGGAGGACATGAGAGAGCGTGTGAACATTTGGTGATAACGCCGAGCTCTGATTGGAATGATTAGGAGTAGACCTAAAGCTAGCTGCCTTTGGCTCTACTGCACTCGTCGAACGCGTTAGAACGTCCCGAATTCGAGTTCCGAATTCGAACGCGTTCGACGAGCGCTGAGGAGATAAAAGGAGCCTTCGGCTGTGTTCCAAAATTTACTCGATCCGACTCCGGAGTAAAGGTTCCGTACCGTGGCGTTTCAAAACTTACTCGCGCTTACTCGATGACGTCAGAACTCGCATTCCAGAAGCGAGTTGTTTACTCCGGAGTAATTACTCACGCTACCCTCCTCGATCGGGGGTAACGTCGGATCAAATCGAGTAAATACGTCACGTGATCTGTTCGCCGTCTGCTCGTCGTCTGCTTTCTGCGCCGACAGCCGTCAAAGCTCGTTTGCTCCGTTGGCTTTGGTGGCAGACGTTCGAAATGACAAAGAATGAGGTGCAGCCATTTATGTGTGGTTATTGCGATTCGCTGTTTTCAACGCAGGAATTGACTGTGCACCACATCCAGACCGTGCACCTTCCCCGGGAAGGTATACCTGTTGTTATTATCAGAGTGCGAGCGTAAACAGGAGCTTCTCCGCATCCTCGTCCTCGGCGTTGGAGGGAACTCCGTATTCTTACGTTCAAGGCTGAAAATGTTCGAACGCAGTAGATGATGTAGAAGTATTTTCTTTCCCAGAGTGTGTGCTATGAGAGGATAACGCTTGTAAAGCAGTGAAGGCTTCGAAGATTTAATGTATATGATCAGTTAACAACCCCACCCCATCTCCCTCCCCAAGAAATTGCCTATAGCGGTTTGGAAGTTCTCTCTGTGATTTTGTAATCATATTCGCGTCAAAGCGAACGTAAGTTACATATCACTGTTGAGAAAGCCCCATGCGCTGTACCGCTACAACGTGTGGAAGCAATTTCCGCAAAACGTAATCGGTGCAAATTCCGTTTCCTGTTCTCACTCTGTCAGTGACCATAGGAAGTTTTCAAAAAGCGAAGTGTTCGCAAATAAAAAAGAACACCGCAGCCACTTTTGAGACCCAGCGTTGATTCCCAGGACCTTCTTCTCAGCTCCTCGCTTCCGAATAATACAAGCCCCTGTTTACATCCGCCGCCGCTGTAGCCCCCACTCCCACCGCCACCTCAATCAGTGGCAGTGTTGGTGGTGACGCGTTACTTTTTTAGTAACGTATTAACATACTCGTTAAATTTTGAAAACAGTAACGCAAGACGTACCTATATTACTTATTTCAAATAACTGGTAGCACGTAGTTGCGTTACTCGTTACATCTCCTTCCCGAGACAGCACAAAAAAAATTACACTTCAATTTTAGAGCGCAGCTCTTAGGCGCCCCTTTCCGGTTTGAGCGGCGTCGGCGTCGCCGTCGCCGTCGGCGTAACCACAGCGGTGCATTATGGGAAATGTCCCATCATGCAACGGAGGAGGAGGAAAGGAGGGAGATGGGGAGGACAAGGGGAGGAGAAGGAGGGGAGGAGAAGGGGATGGGAGGGAGAGGAGGGGGAAGAGGGGAGGAGGTGGGATGAGGAGGAGGAGGAGAGAGCGAGGGGAGGAGAGATGAGAGGAGGGGAGGAGATTAAAGGATGAGGGGAGGACGAGGGAGGAGGAGGAAGAGGAGGAGGAGGGGAGGAGTAGTAGTAGGGAGAATGAGGAGGTGAGGAGGAGGGAGGATTGGTATACCCTCCCCTCAGTACCCTTCCCTCCTCCTCCTCAAGAGCTGCCCTCTAATTTGGCGTTACAGGGTGTTGTAAACGTCTTTAATTTTTTGTTTTGTTTTTGTGTTTATAGGCGCCAAGTTATAAATATGTTCCTGCACCCATATAACGTTCAATATTTAGCCTCTTTCTTCCCCACGAAAGCGCTCTCGCTTTAGGAAAAGCCCCAAAGCTCGCGTGCTTTGTCCCAGTGCTTTGACGTTACAGGTATGCGTCTGTATACGCGCAACATCAGAACAGTAAAACGTTTTTCAATAATAAATACGAGGTAATGCAAAAGTAACGTGCGTTACTTTTTGCGTCAAAAAGTAACGTCCGTTACTTTTTATCGGTACACTAACGGCAACGGCATCGCGCTCCTTTTATTTTGGGGTAATGTAGTCCGGTAACGCGTCCCTGTTAGTTGCAGGTCACGAGAAACGTATTTCGTTACTTTCGGTAACGCCTACTAACCCCGGTCAGCAGTCCCACACACGGGCAGACTGTAAACGCCGCGCGACGTCGTCCTCGCGTTCTAACGTGGGATCAATGCTTTCCTGTCCCGATCCATAATACTGCCTGCCCCTGCCCCCCCCCCCCCCCTTTACGCGGTGGCCGCGTCTCAGCCCTTTCGCTGCTCGTCTCCCGTTGGTGCCGCTGCCGCAGAAGTGAGGAGGACGCGGACAATTTTACTGTTATGGCCGCGATGTCGGCTCGCCCTCGTAAACAGAGAGCCGCGTGCGGCCTCTGCTGGTACGTGCGCCTGGGCATGTGTGTGTGTGTGTGTGTGCGTGTGTCTGTCGGGCATCGACCAATCTGTCTCGCCGGCCGGTCCCTCCCGTTTTTACAAGGCCTGTTTTGTGGTCGTCTTTACAACGTCGTTGGGACTAAGCAAGAAAAAAAATAGTAATAATAATAAAAATTATAATAGTTCTGAGCCGACCCAAACTTGTGGTAGCTATAGGAGACCGCCTTAATATCTGTGTGTTTGTGTCTGTGTTTCTTAATGTGTGTATTTATCCGCGTGTGGCGTTCGGGCTTAAAGCTTTGACACCTTGCAGCCTGTATTGGGATTCGTCCTGCGCCTTCTACGAGGGCACTTTTCATTTGTTTATTTATTCGTTCTCTTTTTTTGTGCTTGGGAAGTGCAAGGACGTATAAGGCGTTGTTGACTGCACGCACCGTTTTGTCGCGGCGCTAGAGGATATTCCCGCACACCTGTCTAAGTGGAGGTAAGGAGTTTTGAGGCTGTTGTTGTTGTTGTTATTCATCAAAAACTTCGCGCTAGCTGCATGTTGCTGTTGATAACGACATCAAAACGTTCTAGCACATCATGTTGTTGTTGTTTTTTCAGTGAAATTGGTGTGGGAAGCTGGCGCCGTCACCTTCGATCATCATTTCGAGGGAGCGAAAAGCTGTATCGAACGTTCGAAAACAATTTTCTATCATTTCTGAAGCACCGCTGATCCTAATCTTCGTCTGACCGGTGTCGGCTAATTTCCAATGCAGATTGACTTCTCGCCGTATTGACCTCCGGATCGACTTCAGACCAACCCTCCATTTCGCCACTGCATTCGCTTTCAGTAACAAAATCGGTGGTGCGCACCCATGGCTTTGTTTATTAAGGTGGAACGAGGCTAGGTGTTCAGTTGAAGTGAAGCCTCAAAAAGTGTAACCGGGAATTTTCCCGCTAGATTTAGCGGGGAAAATGAAGTCGCATGGCTTCATGTCACGTGACCTATACGCGAATTCCGTTCCCCCGCTAAATTTAGCGGAAACATTGACGTTACGTGACACGTGACCTAAATCAAAATTCTGTTTCCCCGCCAGATTTAGCGGGAGAATTTACGTCACGCGATCTCAACACCAATTCAGTTTTCCCGCTATATTTAGCGGGAAAAATGACGTCACACGACTTCGTGTAACGTGACCTACACGCAAATTCAGTTTCCCCGCTAGATTCAGCGGGAAAATTGACGTCACGTGACCTCAAAAACAATTCAGTTTCCCCGCTAAATTTAACGGAGAAAATTATGTCACACGACTTCATATCACGTGACCTATACAGAAATTCATTTTCCCCGCTAAATTTAGAAGAAAAACGGACGTCACGTGACACGACGTCACGTGTCTTATGCGCACGTTCAGTTTCCTCGCTAAATTTAGCAGCAAAATTGACGTCACGTGAGCTACACATAAATTCAGTTTACACGCTACATTTAGCGGGAAAATCGATACTTGAAACGTGGAGTTAGCACAACTCCATTAACTCTAAACACTCACTCTAACTCTAACTCACCACTAACTCTACTAAACACTTGGTTAACCGCTAGTGGTTTAGCCCCACTATCGCTAAGCCAAGAACGCTTCACGTAGCGACACAATAGCGGGGCAATTTGCGACAGATTTGTTTTTAAATTATTTTCTTTCAGTCCGGAGAAGACAGCAGCCGACTCTACAGTTCGATGGGGATAATCTAGCAGCGTGAAAAGTGCATCGTCACGTCGCTCGTTGTCTTTGTGAGTATATAAGGCCACCAACTATAAACCTGTCTCGCAAAAAAAAAAACAACAGAATTGCCTTACATTTACTGCACGAGATTAATTCAGATAGCGAAGGCACGAAGGTGATCAGCGCAGGGACGACGCACTTTGGGCGCTGTTTCATTGACTCTAGCGCATTGCGGCCGGACATGAACTGAAACGCAGTAAAGGACCGCAGAGAAATGTCGGGCCAGCATGCTTGACTCCAACTAAGCGAAACTCGCCCCTGTGCCAATCTGAAATCAGGAATTGTCAGAGCATGTAAAAAGAACCGTTAGAAGACGCGCATGAGCGCGGCCGCTGAGCGTTTGTGCAAGGATTTCTTTAGACAGCATGTCCAGCAAGATGTTTGCCCATTTCGTTTCGACCAGGGGAACCGTCCAACTCGATAACGTTTTGGTAGCTGACGCACGGAGATCTAACCCAAGATGAGCGAATCCTTTGGAGATATTTTTTCTGCGATACATAGAGGACAAAGTCAAAAATGGCATACCTCCGATCGTGATCCTAGTGCTCGTAACGGGCGAATCATGGGGCCAATCGCGAGATATTTTGACGCTGCTATACTTGAAGACGTAACGAAGTTTTCGAGAATATCAAAATGAGGACTACATCGGTGACCCACTGTTATAAAGCGTACCTTTAAATTATAGCTCAATCATGCCTGCGAAAAACGGTACTGAACTTGTCAAACAACAGATATACCCTGCTTACACGGGCAAGCTTAACATCAGTTACGTTTAACTACAGTTATCACACTACACTTTTGTACAACGTTCTGTGGCTACGCAGTGAAAGCTATGATGATGGACGCCCGTGCGCTTGCGCATCTTGAGCGCTCATGAAAGCTGCGCACGTGCACTTTTCAGTCCATCTGGTGATCACTGTCCGAGTGTATGCGGAGAGCAAGTTGTCTGCCTCTTGCGCAGGAATTGTGGTGACGTCAGAACGACGCCGAGCTCTGATTGGCTTCTGATTGAAAGGATAGTGGGTAGACCTCAATGCCAGATGACTCGAGGTCTACACATTATTATTAATTATTATTATTTTTTTTTTTTTTGCAAGAAGCAGTTTTGAGATCTTTCGCAACCCGTTTCCAAGAAGCAGACGAACATGAGCCCTCGACCCGGTGAATTTCACAGCGACAGCAGCTAGTCGCCTGTCCCCCGGTTTCGTGACCGCGTGAGCGCAAACGAATTCAGTATCCCCCCTAAATTTAGCGGAAAAATGGACGTCAGGTGACAAATGCACATATACAGTTTCCCCGCTCGATTTGGGGGGAAATGGAAGTCACGTGACATGACGTCACGGGCTCTACAGACAAATGCAGGATCCCCGCTAAATTTAGCGGAAAAATTTACGTCACGTGACCTATGAACCTATTCATTTTCTGCACTAAATTTTGGCGGGAAAACACATCACAACCTTGATGTATCGGTCTAAACGCATCACGTCGTGTGATCGTCGCTCGATTTTGGATTGCCCGCTGATGCAGGGGATGCAACCGCCAAGGGTATGAATGAAAATGCTTAGAAACGGACGTCGTACGAGAGTTTGCTCCCAGTGTTTCTTTTACCGTGTAACAATTCATGAAAATCTACGGTTGTCTGGCCATCGCTGTGTCGTCGACCGGTGCACAAATAATTTTAAGCATAAGAACAATCGCGGAAAGTGAGCTATCAGCACAGAAAGCTGCAGCGCGAGTGTGGCTGCAATGTTATTGAGCTTCATATGTTCCCCAAGGATTTTTATTGATGAAGTTAACCGATTGCAAGCTTGAATCGCGATGGCTTTGTATCAGACTCATCGTCACGTTTACGATCACGACTACTTCGTTTAAGGCAAGTAGACTGATTCCAACCCGGTTCCGGTACTCCGATTGGGCAATCACTGCAAAGTATGCTGTTACTTTATGGTATGTGAAAGTTATGAAAACGTCTACTTGTCACCACTCAAGATGCAGCTATCAAATGCAGAGAGCTTACTTGGCTAGACTGCATTAAACTGCTCACATATTCCTCCGTTGTGGGAACTCAATCAAACGCCCTACCGTCTTCGTCTTCGATCTTTCGAGGAGGCAAGGTGATGGCCTGTCATTAGGCAGCTCGATGCAACTCGCCAAGTTCCAGCTAAATTAATGTAGCCCACAATAGCCAAGTCTAACCAACGTCCCCCTACCCACACCGCTGCTTACCCAGTTAGCTGGGCTGCCACAACCAGCCGGTATTTCAAGTTTTAAGCCCCTGGACCGCGTCGTTGGCGCCACGACTCTCAAGAGGGCGGCGCCCTTAAAAGAACAACAAAGCTCCATAAAGCGGTAACCGTGTTGAAGCTTAACTGCAGTTAAGGGTGACTTTAATGGTATCCGTGTAGATAATGAAGAAGTGCCGTTAACAGGGAAACATGACTATTACAGCCTCTATTATGTGGGAGTATCTGAGTTACAGCGGTTTTTTGCCGCTGCAGTAGCTTATGGGATTAAAGGTCGAAACGCATGTGCGACAAAAAAAACAAAATTGGAACGAAAATTGGAACACATAAAATTGATCTGCGCTATTTAAAAAAAAAGACAAATATATTTACTGCGCGTACTTCGAACAAGTGATTTTATAAAAAAATATATATTTGCGACTGGTGTAGAAAAAAAAATCTACGAATGCGTTAACCATTTTTTTTTTCAAAGTTTCGATTATTTGTTTGCTTTTTAGTAAGCCACAGTCGACATTTCTTAAGCCAGTAGTAACTCTTTTACTTGGTGCTTGAATATGCTCCGCTACTTTAATTTTCTCGCACTAATCAACAAAAACACTGCAAACGCGCACGTTAACGAGGTTCCTAAAAAAACATAAAAAACGCTTGCTTCAACTTTTTTGAAGTTTCGGAATTTTAAAAGTGACTGTCACCATTGCCGTCGACCGATTAAAAGCTGGGCGCGATGAAAATGTATGCGGGCCCAGAGATTTCCGGCTTAGGGACATGACTCCGCTTTTAAGAGAGCCAGTTGGTCCCGATCCCATGTTCAATAAGAAAAAAAAGGCATAATGCTTAAATATAATTTAAAGTTGAAAAAAGAAAGTGATAGGGACGAGGTAGAGACTCATTAGAGTTTCATCCCATGGGCTACAGATTTGCGAATGTTACGGTGTTGTCTAAGAGCTATACGATGTTTCGAATTTAACACTATGCCAGCAGATACTCTCTGGAATGTTTTTATTTTGTTCATTATAAAGCCGTTCAATTAAAAAATAGATTAATTTAAAGTAGCTTATCACGAGTGGCAGTTCCCTAAATACGTTTCTTTTTTTTCTTTTCTTTCTTCGGTAAGTTACGAACTGCAATCTTGGCTTAGACTCCGTTTCGGTATAAATCGGCAAATGACGACGGCTAGTGCCCCGGCGAGTCAATAGGAACGTCAGAATGAGTCACGTGAGCGTGGCTCCGGTAATCCCATTGGCTCCTGGGGCCGAAAGTTTGGTGTCAGCCAAATTATATGTTGGAGCTCCTTAGTGAAGCCGTAAAGGCTGTACCTTTACTTCTAGAGACAGTCTGTGCAACGTTAGTATATGCATGCAGCATTGTGCGCACCCATGATTATTGATAAAATATTTTAAGTTATTTTTAGTTAAAACAAAAATTGTCTACGTTTGAATTGTCTACTTCCTCAGTCTCGGGTTAATTTAACTTTTTTTTTTTGTTTTCCCGTAAAATGTTCTGTGAGACAAAGTGTCGTACGTCTTCTGTAAAATATCTAAACAAGTGATATATTATTGCTTGACAAGATTATTTTGTAAAAAAAAACGCTATAAAAATCTTTTTTTTGTTTTGTTTTAGATTACTACAAGAGGAATAAAAGCGCCACAGCAACATACACGAGCCAAGAGAAGAGAGGTCATTCACTAATCGACTGGTAGAAAAAAAGGCACGCCAAGTCGCCATTGATATCACACAAAATGAACCCACCATTGCGGTCAAAGCAAATATGAACAAAATGATGTCAAAAACTTGGAGATCAAAAAAAAAAGTTAGACACAAAATCGATATTTAATTGTTTTATTTTTTTTCTCTTTCTGGGCCAGGGTCCCAACAAAAGGCGCACCCCTCCCTATTTTTATTATTTATTTTATTTACATTGATTTTCGAGTTTTATCTCACCGTGGTTCACCCGACAAGAAGAGCTCAATAGTTAGAATATCTAAACTCGAGTTTCGCTCATCACTACGAATTCCGTACATTCAGAAATCAAACCGAACAATTGCGTGTTTTGACTTTTACGAAGTTTATTGGGGAAAAATATCCCCGAAGACACTTAAGACTGCTTACGTGTAGGTATGCGAAAGCATTATAGTCCCCGGGTGAAATGCTTCCAGTAATCTTTCTACACATTTTAAAGTTGTTTCTGCCGGTATAGACCATTCCATTTAGCGCTCTCTAGGCGGCACCATTTTGTTCGACCGCAGCGCCATCTCCATACATCCGGGAAATTCAGCGGGTTCGGCGGGGTAAAACGAGAGAGAGGGCACGCGCCCGACTCCGCTAGCAGACGACAAACCGGGAGGTTGCCGTTCTCCATCTTTGAGCTGTATCGGCGGGCTGTACGGAACATCGAGCTCTCGCTCGTGGCTGCCGTTGTGAAGTGGTTCGCGTTCTTAGAATAGTTATGTCTACTCCAAAATCATCCTATAGCTCTCTGTTGTTCTATTTCTGTAAATGATGAACTATACTTTTTCTCATCCCACGATGGACTAAAGGCCAAAGCCACTAGCCGCCAGGTCCAATCACGTTCCACGCTATACTATGAAACGCATAATGCTCGAATCCAAAAGCGCCGCATCATTTCTATAGCTTCGACGCTGCAAAGAGCCTATATGTCGTGGTGTCGTGGCTTTCTTCGCAATGTAAAACCGTTGAGTCACTCAGTGCTCTTCGATTCTAACCACTGTCCACCCGCCCTTATCAGTGATACGAGACGCAGGCACCGATACGTTCATCGAGGCGAAATGCCGCACAATTTCTAAGGGACTCGTGATTGGATCTGGCGGTCCGTAGCTTTGGCCTTTAGTCCATCGTAGGGTGAGACGAAGTATAGCATATCGTTTTTCCGTTACTTAAATAGCAGTTGAGTCAGCCGGCAGTACTACCCTCAACTACTGCGTGTATTGCGGCAGGAGAGCACGTTTTTATTTATTATTTCAGACTTCCACCTCATGGTCGCTAAAGGCCTACACCAGTACGAACTTTGTATAGTAAAAAAGGTACAGTAACCGGATTTACTTTTCGCCAGAGAGACCGGCCAATCTGACACAGTTTTCCTTATTTTTTTTTATTTGCACGCAGGTAACAGCGCAATTGCACCCTGTGGGTCTTTTTATCTAGCATAGTGTTACACGACAACTGGCATACCAAAATCTGCGTATCTGCGCTTAAAAGTTCCAAAATGAGGCGATTTTAAACACAGTTTGCACGCCAGCCGGACGCTACCTACAGCCCACTCGGCGGAGCGGACGATATGCGGGGTGAGAGGGGAAGTGCATTTTTTCTCTTTTACCCTCTCTGCTATGACCCTAATGGAACGGTCTATAGAATGCGGTGTGTGTGTGTGTGTGTGTGTGTGCGTGTGCGTGTGCGTGTGCGTGTGCGTGTGCGTGTGCGTGTGCGTGTGCGTGTGTGTGTGTGTGTGTGTGTCTTCCTTTTGCTTGAGATGTCATTCGGCGGTGACATCACGCTCCTCCACTGCGCAGGCGCGACGCCCTTGCCGACTCCACGGCTTCCATGACGAAACATTTGCGCGGCTGTGCTTTTCTTTGTGTTTATTTCTTCGGTGCGTCCGCTTTGACCTTGAGCGCCCCGCCGGCTACTGTGACGAAGTATCTGCGTTGTTGTGCTTTTCTTTGTGTTTTATTTCTGATGTCGTGCTTGATGATGTGTTTTTTGTTATCTTCGGTCACAACGCCACCGGTTTTTCGCGCAACGGGGCAAGTAAGGATTTCGCTTTAAGAACAAAAAGACAAACAAAGCACTCACGGTTGAGCATCAGAGGTATAAATTGCTCTATAAAAATAAGGCACGCAGAAGTGTTAGCGGGAATAAATGACCACCTGCGTACTTTAGTTAAATAAGAGTATAAATAGCGCTACATAATACCTGTTAATGACTACAGGTTTGTATACTCAGCTAGCCTAATTTCTCTGCTCTCAAGGTTCACATTAAACCCTTTTTTCTCCCTCTTGAGCCAGGCTGTTCACATTTTCTCGCAATATCTATACAGCAACTCTGAAAAGTGAATCCCAACACCATCCACCGAAAAAACAAAAAAAAAAAACTTTTGCTGGAGCATTGTTTTTTGGCGAAATACAAACTGAATTAGAATACGCATTTTTAAGTTCTTACAGGCGTATGATGACAGGCAAATGGTCTGACTAGCGAGGTTGACTTATATAATGTAAAATGTCGACACCGATTTAAATTTTCATTTCTTAAAAATACCTTGCTTTCAAAATAAAAAAACGCATGTTTATTGGTTCCTTAAAAAAAACGTCTTCAGTGTCGCTACAAATTATTTCTAGGCGCTGAAGACGAAGCAATAAAAGCATTCTAGAATTTATTCTGGCTCTTATATCTCTTATGCAGCTAATCCGATCTTTATTCAACGAAACTAGACTTTCTACGCTTGAGGGCTTCAATTTGATTGACATCCACCATTTCACACCAAAAACGACTAAAAAAGAAACGTAAAAGCCTTCAATATAGGCAATGACATAATCAAAATAAGCAAGGATTACCGTTCCTTGCAAAGCAAACAATACCCCGAACAGAAAGTGGGAGCGTCGGAAGCACAATCTTCATCACTGTGATACCGAAGAAAAAAAAAGAAAACCAGAATTTCGAGCGTTGTTGCCGCGCAGGGCTGTAGTAGCCTTACCTCTCCGGTCTCGTCTTAGGGAGGTCGCTCTTAAAACAAAGGCTCAACGTTGGACCGATCCGGTCATCGCTCAACGTCACCAAGTTTGTGCACCCCAGTGTTTGCAGATCAGCTTTCTTCTAAATCTCTCTCAACCAACCCCCCTTTCCCCCCCCCCAATATAAAAAGATATATATATATATATATATATATATATATATATATATATATATATATATATATATATATATATATATATATATATATTGCGCAAAAGGCAAGGAAGGTTCGACGAGAGTCATCCAAAGTAAAGTTGGGCCTCCAAAAACCAAAACCGTTCCTTCCTTAAAAAAAAAAAATACCGTGTGCGTGTGTATGGACATGTGCACACGCAGGGGCCAGCACACTTCGGTGAGGTGGATCAGCCGTTCGCAAAAGTACAAAATAAAAAACAAAAATGAGTATCGCAAATTTCTAGAGTTTGAAAGGCAACCGCTGGCAGAGCGTCTCGCTCGATTTTTCTATGGAATTAAAACAATAAAACAATACATCATAAAAAAGAAAGGAAGCTTGTTGGCGTCGTTCGGGGTGTTTCGAGCGCGGATTACGATGCGACAAGTGCGCACCGTGCTAAGAAGTAACGTGATTGAGTGAGATTGCAAGGAAGATGGCGGAACGTGAGCAGAGAGCGGGGTGTTTCCGATATTGTAATTAGACGAAGTGAAAAGAAGGGATGGGACACCAGAAAGTAGAAACACACCTCCACAAAGAAGGATACAGAAAATGATGTGTCACCCGCATCACTTGGTCGGTCGCGATGCATCGTTTGGTGGAAGAACCCAGAAAAAGTGTTGTATTGCCTTTACGTATCACTGGCGGCGTGGTCCTCACGTCCTAACAAAGGGTGACGATGCAACCGCATGAGTTTAAGGAGGCACCTTTTCATCAAAAACTTGAAGAGTTTTAACATCGTTGTTTAGTAATATGATGTAAAATCGATCTTGTTAAAAGAAATTAAAGTCAAGCCTAACAAACGGGACATTTTGAAAGGTGTAGATATTGGAAGAGATGTGAAAGACGAAAACCTTGAGGATGTAAAAAAGGAGGGAAAAAAGAGACTTTCGTACATTAATCAACGTGGCTGTTTACTTTATGCAAACAAAAAACATAACAAAGAAGAACGTACACACACCAGTGAACATACGAGTTAGGATTATATTCCGAAGGCAGAAGTTGAGACTTAGAAAAAGTCAAAACCTTTCTGACCAACCTTCTTCTTTTTTTTTTTTGTTAGGATTAACCCAGGTTCTAAGTGCTTCCATAACAATAAACGATCGGGTGTTGTGCCAGGGTAATTTCGGGGATTTTTATTTTGATACTGTAGATTACGCATACACATAAAGTGATAGTGATTGTTTCCTCACTTGAATAACCTGGACACTTTGTAGGTATGGTCCAACCGATGCGATGAACAAAAAACAAAGATAATAATAAGATTTGCGTATGAGTAATAGCTAGCTGCATTTGATGGACGGCTGCCTCTGTCCGCCATTTAAGAATACGTGGAAGGGGAAAAAAGAAAGGGGGGGGTTGGATCTAATGCGTAGATCGGAGTTTAATGATAGGGAGTCTTCGTTCCGCATCCTTATCGCTACGTTAATGGCGAGCTCGAACGGTGCCACCTTATCACTACATATGGCGAAACCCTAAAAACCCGAAATAGAATCACATCGTATACCGAAAACAAGCAACGAAAAAAATTGAAAGCGCGCAAGCACAATTTGGCAGAATGCTCTCAGCTGCGCATCAGAAGTCTTTAAATTAGAACGCCCCTCCTAATATAAAGAATAAAAATTTCACGATTACACGATTTTAATTTTTAAACCCGGCTTCAAGTGTGTTGCGTCATCACGAGAGGGTCGTAAAAAAATGGAGGGGTCGATCATATCGTTGATAACGTACACAGGGTCGAGCTGAAAAACTTATTAAAGATGGAAGAAGCAGAAATACAACTAAGCCGCACCGAACGAAATTCAAACGTAAACTGAACTGGTCACCCAGCTTATCACGAAGAGGACTCAACCATGGCCAAAAAGAGTTCTTTCAAATTTAACAATCTGGTGCCTTCAAGCCGATTTTTTAATGTTTTTCTAAAGGACAGATGCGTCTAAATTTAAATTCCAGGCAAGTTTGAAATAAAAAAAGAAAACAGAAAAGAAGCATTGAGTATATACTTCTTGATTATTTCCTACGATGGCGTCTGCTTGGTTCTGTGCGAGTTCGTGCCCATTGAGCCGTTTCATCTAAAAAATTGATTCGAAGAAATGCCGCGCGCCATTCATTCATCCTTCTATTGACACTATAAGACTCTGAAATGCGATACCGCCCGATGGAAGTATCCTGCAAGAAAAACATAATACACGCTCAAAGCACACACAAGAAAGAAGAAAAAAAACACACCTTAAGATGCTTACTTTGATAAAACAAAATTTCTAAGCTTTGCAGTCCGCAATCCGTAGAAGCGTCCTTTTCGGCGATGGTCCGAATTAATCTAAGTATAAATAAAGTTCGAAAATCGATATCAGATTGTGTGTGTGTTTTTTGTGTAAAAACGAACGAGTCTGGGTAGTGGAAACGACACCTTTGCTACTTTGCGAACGTTCGAAGAAAGCCTGCTTTCGAAAATCGGCAAAACGACATTTTCTTCTAGTATAAGGTCATTTTTATTAAGTTTTTTTGGTTTTCTCAAAAGCTCTCGCGCCTGCTTCAATGTTTCGATGTCGGTTCGGTTGAATGGAGTCCCGGATCCTTCTCTCGCTTCACTCGCAAAAAAATAAAACAGAGACTAAAAGACTGACAGGCTTCGCAACTCCAACTACGGATTATAAAAGTTGATAAAGCAAAAAATTGTAAAAAATAAATAAATCGGAGCGGCGTTGGAGACGGAGGAGCTGCCGAGCAGTTTAAGTCCATGAATCGCGTCGAAAATCTTTTTAAAAGACAAGTTGACTCACCTTTAGAAACCTCGCTACTCGTCGTTTGTGTTATCCCCCAAAACCGGCAAACGTTTCGCCCCCAAAAAAGAGACTAGTCTTCCTCGCAAAAAGCGAACGAGACGCGACGGATATACATAGAAGTGAAACGGTTTTTCCGTGCCCTTTCAACCTCTCCATTCGCGTTCCTTCCTAGATTTCGCGAGCTTTATCCTTCCTGATTTTCTTAGCTGTTTTCATTTGAAGTTCTACTCGTGATTTTTAGCGGAGGAATTCAGAGCCGAGGTAGTTTCTTGATTTTGACGCGAGTCTATTGAAGTGCAACCGGTGACGCTGACGCACGAAATCGGACTTGTTTAGGAGATCTCTCTAGTGCGCGGGAAATTTGGTTCGTAGCTTGCTGATTTTATTCATCTTTTTTTTTTGGTATTTCTAAAAATTTTTTTTAAAGAGCTGCCAGTGTTTGAATTCTTGTCGAAGTTGTATGAAACGAGAAAATTAAAGCAAAAGAGTATACAGACGCCAATGAAGGGCGCAAATCATAAAATCTGATTTTAGAATTTCTTTTTTTTTCTTTCTTCGAATTTGGTACAGGTTTAGTTGGTTCAGGCTATTGTCGCGATGTTTTGATCCTTGGAGCTTAGGCTGAAGACGGAATTATATATGCGATTGGTAGATATCTTGACGCGCGATATATATAAATCCTTGAATAGCCTTCAACCCCCAAGAACCGGTCCCAAGTTGGTCTTTGTTATGAATATCCTTGTCAGAGGCAGGCCTCGCTTTAAAAGAAGGGCTTTACGTAATAAAATGGTGCGCAGGGATGAAATTGGTACTTAGTTTGATAAAGTAGAAATGAGTAGACATATTTCAGGAAACATGGAGTGCCTTCTTACACTATAGGTAAGTTTATTTTAAAACAAAAGCGGCTGTACAAACACCCCTATGTCATGACGCTGCTTTCCAATTACATCGACGTCATGCTGTCGTCCCTATATTGGTGGGCGATGGCTATAGCTCCAGGAAAAACTTACGTCTTTCCTGCTTAACCTTTCAGATTACTGCATAGTTTGATAAACAAGGAGGACAAAACAATCGCGAAACGCACTTGTTGAAGCTGCAAACAGTCAAACAACCACACCTAAAGGGTCGGGTAACCGGGAAATCAAACGGCCTTTTCGTCGATAGTTTTCAGTCCATCGACAACTAAAGAAAGAGTGCTTGTCTTTCTATGAGCATCAAACAAAACCTCGATGTCATTTTGTTTAAGTGCCAACGCGGCTGTAGATCTATGTTTAAAATTTCACCGAATGTGCACTAAACAGGTCTGCTTTACCGCGTGAAATTTCAAAGCGTAATTTTCTTCACATAAAAAAAAGAAAACAGACGAAAGCTAAACACTTGCCAAAGTCCATTGCTCCAAAAAAGAGCCGCGTTCGCAGACGATCGAGTTAGCGACGCTAATTACTTGTGGAGCCATCTGCCGATAGGCGAAATGAGTAGACCACGAACCCCGAAGCAAGAACAGTCAATATAATAAGCCACAATCTGCGTAACTGAAGGTGTCGGTGATGATAGCCGGACTCAAACTCGTCCATTGGCTGTGGGTGATAACTACACACTAAGGTTATACGCACCACGTGTAGAGGTCGCGCCACAATATATGGACGAGGACTCGGTGTCCAAACTCTCGTTCATTCCAACCCGCGTGTGGGCGAAAAGGGGGTCACAAATATTTGCGCCACTTTAATAATAGCGTGGCCGGGGGTCTGATCAGGCACAATTTATACGCGAGGCGTGAGCTCGAACGCGCGCACGAGATCGGGCCGCGTGTGTGCGCGTACGTGTGTGAGTGTATGGGGAGTTGTGCTACGTTAAAGAAGGGGGACAGGGAGCAACTTGCATGCGGGGTCACGGATTCTCCCTCCCGAAGATTCCCCAATTTTTACCGGGGGTGGAAAATGACCGAAAGGGACTGGAAGCGGAACCTGCGTGACCGCTCACGGTCTCAAACAAGATTATGCCGCCTCAAACTCAGCTCGGGGGTCCGAGATTGGTCCCTCTCTCTCTTTCTGTCTCTTTCTAACTCCCTCTCTCTTCCCCACTTTGGGGAGAGCCGGGATAGGATCTGGCCGCTGATATGAGAAAAGACAAAATAGAGAAAGAACAACATTTTAGGGGACCTTTTAGATTAAGGTCACTCAAATCGAAGGCCGCGGAAATTCTGTTTTCTTGGGTCTGATGGAGGAGCCAGCGTCTGGAATTCACTTTGGTCGTCACGGCGTTTGAACCCCGAAGACGCGTATTCGAGTCGATCAAGTCGCTCGCTCAAAATAGATGTTCTCGTTTTGAATGAGTGCAGTCCTCAAATCTAAAATTTTGGACAGGTACTCTTTATTACAAAAAAAATAATAATAAACATGCCCTCGCGTTTTTTTTTTCTTCCCTAGCTGAGCATTTGTGCTGCTAAACGCTGCAATTTGTAGAGAGAGCTACAAAAACGACGAGTCCGGAAATATGTTTAGAGTTTAATAATGAAGTCTGCTGAGGTATGACAGCATGACGTTTTACATGCTCGCATCATGTACGCTCAGTGTAACAATGCAGCCCCTTTATATTTTTTTTAGCTATAAATTTACGTTTTGTATTATCATTCGCCGAACTGTCTCTACAAAACCGTAGTGATTGTCTCTCCCAATCGCTCTGCGGAAAAGCTGACGCTCCGGCTGTTTCTTCTTTATTTTTTTAAGGGTGAGTATTTAGAGTGTGGAGGTGTGTCTAAGCTATAGGTGACACAGGGATTTACACGTATATAATCTGCGACAACTCAAGAAACGCAGGGGGTGTGGAGAGTCTCGTGCATCTAAGTATCGCTCCTCGGCCAATCAGATTGCGGCATTCGTCGACGAGGAACCAATGCCGAAGCAAAGGAAGCGCACGAACATGACAAGACATGCGCTTTAGTCTCTTAAGATGTCAGCGACAATACAACGCTGTCGAGAGCACAGCACGTGCTTTTTGAATTGCCGACCCGGCACGCGGCTGTGAGGAACATTGGCGGCACGAGCAGCCGGTGGAGCGTGACAGGCTGAATATATATATATATATATATATATATATATATATATATATATATATATATATATATATAATACATTGATGATTACGTAGACGTGGTATGTTGCAATATCGAGAGAGAAAGGGTTAGGGCATAGGCGTCGTAGCTACTTTAACATAAAAACGCTAATAAAATAAAAATTGAACGATATAGCCTACGCAAAAACGTAAAATGAAGTTTTTCGAAAACAAAGAAGAAATGTAAGTGTGCGGAATATTAGGTATCGATTTACAAGGCCCAAGGTTCTTCCTTTCCTGGGTTGTTCATTGCCACTGCACCGAAGCCTTACAAGAAATCAGGATGATTGCGCAATGCAAATAATGACTGTGTTGCCAGTCCGCAGCTTAAATTCCTATATGATATATACCTTCTCAAAATATTGGTTTGCAAATCAGCGAGCCAGAAAAAGGGCGACGCAACGACTTGAAGGAAAGCATTTGTTTGGATCAATCCCAGATAGCAGTATCGTTGGAGGTTGCCTCGTTTGACGTATAAATTTTGATCGGCTTACAATAACGATACTAGTTCAGTAGCCTATTGATAGAAGTAAGAAAGTAGGTAGCAAATTTTCTTTTAAATGCACACTGCTCGACACTACCTACCCAAACAAGTCATCGCCGGTTGTTGGTTTTTAGAGCGCAGCTCTTAGGCGCTCGTTTCCGGCTTGAGCGGCGTGGGCGTCGCCGTCGGCGTAACCGTAAGTTCACGTGACCCCCCAGGTCCCGTGACCCCCCAGGCCACGTGACCCCCCAGGTCACGTGACCCATCCACCGAGGTCACGTGACCCCCCCTCCCGTGGCTTCCCCTCCTCCTCAAGAGCTGCGCTCTAATTCGACGTTACAGGGAGTTGTAAACGGCTTTCATTTTTTATTTTATTTTAAAAAAGGGTTGTAAATGAACCTGCCAGTGTGGTTTGAGGTGCTTAATTGGGGCAAAATCTAAGCAGTACAAATTGTGCCCAGTTTCTATAAATTTCGTTTTTAAGTAGAATGCAAAGCTTCGATGTCGTGTTTGTGCTAGCGGTGTCGCGCAGTGTACATCTCAGTCGCTTTGATGTCACAAAATCCTTTTAGAAATAATAAAATCATTGTAAGACGTCATTTGAGCGACGTCAAGAGCGATGGAAGGATAAATCTAAGTGAAACATGCTCAATAACCAGATGGTAGCTGCAATGAAAAAGCTAGTATCCTCTCATGTAAACCTTACCAGCTGCCAGCCTAAAATATCAAAAAAGAAGATATAGTTTTCATTTTCTTTTTTTTGAGGAATTCTGAATTTCTACTTGAGAGTTATTATACAACTGAGACCGCTGGAAGGCACTTTTCAATATGGCGTAATTTTCCATCGGGGAAGTTGTTCCAATTATCTACAAAGACGGCATCATAGTTTGTTTTTGCAGTTTATTATAAGGTAAATGTTAACTCACAAAAATATACATGGCATTTCGCGCGCCACTGATGGTGCCAAAATGACAGGGCGTCACTAGCCCACGTCATCAAGTTATCACACTGTGGCCAATGAAACTGCTCCATTAACCGTCGCTCCCAACACGGAAACAATCGCGAGGCGACGACCGCCGTCATAGTTAGCCACACCCTGCAGTTTACAATCAAATAGTGACTGCACAAACAACCAACTCGCTTTATGGACCGCGTATAGCTGCAAACATCTACTCAGTCCACGTCATCCTGTTATCACCGGGTAACTAATGAAACAACAGCGTTCCTGGGTGCGAAATACACGGAATAATCGGCAAGGGACCAACACCGGCATAGTTAGCCACACCCTGCAGTTTCCAATTAAATAGTGACTGCATAAAAAAACAACTCGCTTTATGGACCGCGTATAGCTGCAAACATCTACTCAGTCCATGTCATCCTGTTATCACAGCGCAACTAATAAAACAACAGCGTTACTGGTAGCGAAAAACACGGAATCAATCGCCAAGCGACCAACACCCGCATAGTTAGCCACACCCTGCAGTTTCCAATTAAATAGTGACTGCATAAAAAAAACTCGCTTTATGGACCGCGTATAGCTGCAAACATCTACTCAGTCCATGTCATCCTGTTATCACAGCGCAACTAATAAAACAACAGCGTTACTGGTAGCGAAAAACACGGAATCAATCGCCAAGCGACCAACACCCGCATAGTTAGCCACACCCTGCAGTTTCCAATTAAGTAGTGACTGCATAAAAAACCAACTCGCTTTGTGGACCGCGTATAGGTGCAAACATCTACTCAGTCCACATGATCCTGTTATAACCGGGTCACTGATAAAACAACAGCGTTACTGGGCGCGAAAGACACGGAATCAATCGCCAAGGGACCAACACCGACATGGTTAGCCACACCCTGCCCTTTCCAAACTAACCCTGGCTGTAAACAACCAACTCGCTTTATGGTCCCCTATATTGGCGACTCTAACAATATCGACGGCACCTTGCGAATAAAAAACAAAGGGCTGTGACGGCAAATTCGCTCGCCAGCCTTCTCGAGCGAATCAGGTATTCACAGTGCCCGGCGGGCTAAAGACGAAGCCGTGAAAGTAGGTTCGAAAACACGCGATGAAAATCACCAGTGGGCGTGATGCGTGCAAACACTGGCTAGCCTCTAACCAATATGGATATCTTCCAAACAAGCGCCCTTCTTTGCATTCACGAGAAAAATAATCGGACAAGAGAACGACGCTTCCAGAGGCCCAACATTTTTTCCCCGCTCACGTGAGGGCGAATACGGTTTGGGCGGCGGCCGGCGGCGCTCCATCGCAGAGTGTACGGAGGAGAGCGAGAACTCGTCGGACACGGTCAGTGGGTTTCCCGAGGCAGAGCTGCCGGGGGGGGGGGGGACCCCAACTGGCCATTCCGCCCAACTGGGTCCGACTTCCTCCGGCCACAGGCGACCCCGGCGCCTGGGCCCCCCTTCCCCACCACCGAGGAGGCGCTCTCCCCGATCTGGCGCTCTCGGCCCCGGAACGAGCCGACCGAGTAGCTGCGCGCGCCTCCCTTTTTTTTTTCTTTTTCACCTCCCAATCTCATAATATTTCTTTCCGTCTTTCTCTTCCCCTCCTATCTCTCACATGCTTTCTCTGCCACTTTGTCTGCTCCTCGCTCTGTATCTCATTCGGTGTATCTCTCTCTGTCGTTGTTTCTTCTGCTAGCGATTTAGTTGATCGCATCTGTCTTTTTTCCCCATCCCTTCCGTTTTTTTCAACTTACCGTTTCTTATTTTTTTCTTTTTCACTCTATCTCTCAAACACTATTTCAATCTGGAGGAGCATGTACCCACGTGCAGTCCTGTATCACTACCGCGTGATGCCCTACACCGCCTATTAGCGGCGAGATGTTTCGGTGGCGCCCTCGTTCGGTTACCCTTCGTGACGTCATTACCTTGTGAACAACAAGTTTGATGGTGTTTGTAATAGGCATGCTGGACAGCCTGAAATCATAGCGCTCTTAAAGCAACACTGCCAACACCGTCAAAATTGAAGTTCGTGCATTTCTCTTATTTCCGTCGATAAGAAATCCTTGCTGACGTCAGAGTGAGCATTCGGCCAATTGGGGTGGGCCGATCACAGCGACGCTTTCGATCGCTCACGTCGCCAATATAATAATCGAAGCACCTGAACAGCCTCATTCGCCTACCTACGCGTACCGTCATCGCACACGGATGGCGTCAAATCAGCAACAAACCTTTTGAGAAAAAAATCTGAAAAAAGCCGCGCAACCTCTTTGCCTCCGCGCCAATTACCACGTGACACCAATGAGTGAGAGAATGGGAACCTGCTCGCCTTGCATTTTCTACTTTACCTCCGTCGTCTGCTACAGCGGCTTCGTAGAGACCGTTCCCGGCATTCTTTTCGATGCCGCCGCGAACGGCGCTTCACGTCTCGCACCTGAACTATGGGCGTGAGCCCAACGTCGATCGTTTTTCCGGCGCGTTGACCGAACACGACGAGGCCCTCCGAACGCTGGTGCAAAGCTCGTGCGTGTCCGGTCTTCGTTCTCCTCTTGGTGACGTCAGAATGCTATTGCACGGGCTTTGATTACTCTATACTCTGTTTCACCTTATGTTGTATCATAGAGAAGGCTAGAAGCCCGAGCTCATAGCGTTGGGAGCAGCGCTTAACGCACAATAGCTTGTGCCGCCGAGATGTGCCCAAGAGCAACGAGCTCGCGCTTGTAGCCTTTCCTGCGGTACATCATAAGGCGAAACAGAGAATAGGTAGTGTTGATGATGCACGTTTTAAAGACACCAGGTTCGCTGTCGTACTGCTCCGGCTAGGTCTGTAATCCACAGCGTGTGACGGTGTTGCCATGCCCCAAAGACGAGACTAAATTCACGCTGCCTAGACAGCTAACGAGTAATTTTTTTTGCATCTTCTCTCAATCTCTTATTCGCTTTCTCTTTTTCATTGTTTCTTCTGATCAAGTCTAATTAGAACCAGGTAACAACAAAGCTATAAACAAGTAATAAGAAAAGTATAATTTACTACAAAAAAACTAAGTGTTTGAAAAGGTTTCTGAAGCAGAGCCCGCAAATGTAAAAAAAAGACAAGAAAAAAAAAAACACAGGTACCATCTAAAGTCCATCTACAAACGAACCGAGGGGAACCCAAACGGGGTCACAAAATACCAAAGGACAGAAACAAAGAGGAACATGTCAGAGGAAGGAACGAGTTTCTTTGCTGTAAGAAAATTACAAAAAAAAAAGAGAGCTCGATAAACGGCAATCGAAATAATTGCGATCCTCGACTTTGCTCCAAAACGACTTGGCTCATCAGGGGAACAATAGACCGATCTCACCGTCGACGCTAAGATGTTGGGAGGTGCCCGTTCGTTTCTTACTTCCTTTCTTCTTTTTTCTCGGTGAGTCTTCAGCTTTTCGTTGTGGCCTGATGTGAAAAGAAGCATCACGGCGCGTCGTTGTCGTCATTCCTGTCCGTTCCCTCCGAAGATGACGAAGGAAGGAAGTGTCCCAATAGACGGGCACCAGGAGGAGAAGAAGTAGAACCGGAAGTAAGGCCAATCCTGAAGCACCATTTTCTTTCTCTTTTCGCTCTCTCTCTCTCTCTCCTTCTTTCTCGCAATGTTGTCGTTGCTTCTGGATTCCGAGGCTCGTTCGGGCGTCGCGATTTCGGCGTTACAGCGGTTCCGCATCCCGTTTCCTCTTAAAGTTTAGGAAAGTCTGCGGTTTCGTGTCGCATTTCGACCTTTAGTGGATTATGGTTGGACAACAGCTGGCTCGGGGATGCCGACGAGGACGTCACGGTGCTTTGGACAGATAACAGGCGGCAGCATGCCCCGCGGCAACCGCTGCACGTATTTCTTTTTTCTTGATATGTTTGCGGTTTACGTTTAGTTTTGCCCAAGTTAAGGGCGAGAATTAAATTCATGGGACAAAAAGGTATATAAGTCCGCTCTTCACTGAAATTTCTCGAAAAGTGCTTCAGCTTGCTTTTTAATCATTCAATGACTGTATACGAAAGTGGAGTTCTCCTGTGCAAATCGAGCACGTGTTAGCGGTCCTCGAGTTCGGAGCGTGCACTTGTTAGCGGTCCGCGAGATCGTGTCATCAAAAGCTGTTGCTGTCCACCGCACCCGACAGTTGTGGTATCTGAAAGACGTTCACAACAATCTATGACGAAACGTCATCAAGTCATATGAGGATACTGGCTGGAAAATGGGGCGAAACTTGCTGTAAGTTACTGAGTGCCGAAAAACCGGGATGCTGTCGTGTTCCTGTGTATGGTTTTGCACAATCACTTTCTTTCATTATAGTTAAAGGGACACATATAAGCGGAGTCATATCTACAGTGCTAAAGAAACACTTTTCAACAAAAGATAACTCGAACAATATTACGAAAAACGTTACAAAATCAGCGCGTTACAAAAAAAGAAAAAAGAGAGATACTACGTGCTTTTTTATCTGATCGCGCACTGACCAGTTTTGAGCCAGATTCTTCTCAACAGATTCACTTGAGTTACTAAACAAATACGCAGGCACACTTGAAAGCTGACTGAACGCACGAAGCACACGCCCATGCACCCACGCCACCGGACGGGCAGTAAAAAAGACGGAGGGTCCACCGATTTCAAAACAGAATTATCGCGGCTAACCGGACGCAAATCGTTTCCATTAAAGCATCCACTTTCCCGACACAATCCCCCCAACTCGTGGCCCCGAGAAAGAGCGCCGACAAATACACCGCACTCTCCGAAAGAAAGGGAGCGGGGGAGGAAACCCTTTTCTGTCACTCCCAGAAACAATCGATCAGAACCCAGCGGCGGAGCTTCCTCCTCCCGTAATACACGTATACAATATTAAACTACCCGATGATAAAAAAAAAAAACTGAAGACGGAGTAAAAACCAGCGGCAATCCCCTTCTCCTCGAGTAACAAAGGGCCCAGGGTTTCCATCAAAGCCAGCCGCGGGAGCGCACGCGCGAGCGCGTATGGAGAAGCCTCGCTGCCAACAACGTATAGCCTCGTCGCAGCCCGCTCGCTCGCTAAACACCGCACTCGAGCCTCCCGCTCGCACGCACACACACGCACAGCGTGTTCCCATCTCCGCGTGCTTCGATCCCATCTGCCTGCTCCGGTGGGTTCGGACAATCCGGCGGCGAGCGACGGCAATCCCGACCAATCTCGGGGACACGTCGTTCGTTCCCTAAAGCTTGCGGGAGAGATCTACATACGTCGCGAGGAGCGACGACAAAGCCCCCTCTTCCCATACGCGAGCGAGGCGAACAGCCGCGCAGTCCCTCGTCGGGAGACGCGGGCCGGTGCGCGCGGGGCAGGCTGCCGAAGCGAGCAAGAACACGATAGATTTTGGGACGCCGACGGCGAAAAGGCCTAGACTGTATTCTGCCTCCACCCCTAAGCTCAACCGCCCTCCTCTTCTCACTTTACCCCGCTTTCTGAGTGTGGGTGAAGGGCGAGAGCGTGATCACGTGGTGAAATATAGGCTTATGATTGGTCCAACCAACGCGTGGCTTCCAGCGTGCTTTCAGCTTAGGGGTGAACGGTGAATGGTGCCTGTGCGACCGAGCCGGGGTGTCCGTCCGGAGACGATCGAATGGGATGAATTTAAATCCAGCTCCCGCAAAGGATATACGCCGCACCAATTCCAAGTTGGTTGTCGGTTGCGAGATGAGCGAGATAAGCTTGAAAAGCATCTGAACATTAAAAAAACAATTGTACTAGGGGCATTTAAAAAAACGTTTTTTTTATTAAAAGCTTTCTGGTCGATTCTTTATACAATGTACTTGGGGTCCATATTAACCAAAATAAACGCGTTCGCTCGGCGTTGGTGGCGTTTGCCTCTTCGCTGTTGTTTTCGTTGCGAAAAATAAAAAAAAGGAATCAGCTTGTTTTGTAGTTTTATCTCGTTTTGCACATCATCTGCATCGTGTGATCATTGCGCATCTATTTAGGTTGTGCGTTTTGAGCCAAATTAAAGTTTTGTTTCGTTGCAGTGATCTTCTAGATGTTTCAGTTGCGGCAATTTATTTTGAACACATTGCTTCCGGCGGGACTTAGAGTTAGATATACATAGGATTTAGCATACGAGCCTTGCTATACTCTTCGCTAACGTGTAATGCTACATGAGTATTCGTCACGTGCCCTTTTTTCTTTCGCCGCAAAGAGTAGTTTGATTCGCCTTTGTTGGCCGTTTTTTTATATTTTCGGGACCATGAAGAAATCTACTAATGCAGTCGAATGTGTTAATCTGGGGCCTGTTTTTCAGCAGCAACATGTGTTTAACACACAATTGTGTAAGTATACGTAGATATGGAGAGTAAACATAAAAACTGGAACGTCATGTTCGCACTTAGTGCTTCGCGGTGTATATTTATAGCACGTTTAAAGTGGAGAACATTTCATGCGGTCTGAAAACGACAATTCTAAGTCCCTAGAATTGTCGTTTCCTAACCGAATAAAAAAAGCTTTCGACAAACGTTATCTCGCCAAGTTTTTGAAGTCTTGAGTCAAGTTTCGACGCGTTTGCGCGTGGCTTAACCGCGCGTGCTGCTCGCACTATTCGCCTCCACTCTCCAAACTCAACAGAGTGGTGGAGAGGCTGAGTTTTGCCGAGGATGCGTGCGCATGCGGAGGAGAATGCTCTTTGCCAGCAAGAGGGCCGCTCCCAGTTTCCAAAACCAATTTATCTCCGGGTTGGCGCTCCCAATGGTGCCACTCTGAGGGCGGCATAGAAGCCAAGCAGCATCAGCTCTGTCAATACAAGCCGCGCCGTTGCTCAGCGCCTCTTCCCTTTAGCCCGCGAGCACTTTTGTTGGCATTGTTATGGGGAGCATTACTCTTCCTCTTCCTGGTTTCAGAGCGTGCGGAGATAGTTCTGCGCGATGGCATCTCAATTCTGAGTTTCAGGATCAGCAGTGTGGGCATGTTCTTTTGTTAGTTCATGGGTGACCGTCCACCCTAACTAATTCAAACATCTTAGCTTTACAGCCTGCCCCGAGCTCGTGAGCTAGGAAGTCAAACCGCGCCTTCCACAACTTTGACCTGGCGCTTCTCTAGTTTTCGTTGTGCTCTAGTAAGCACGAAACACTGCCCTATTCACTGGATTACTTGCGATAGTCAGTCTTCGCGGTCGATATAGATATCGTTTTGCACTTTTGGAGAGGCTTGAGCTTGAATCCTTAGACCTTCTAGTTGAACTAAGTATAGTTGAACTGTTCCGACTGCGCAGTAATATACCGTCAGCATGGACTCATGGTAGTCACCTCCAGCAAATACAGCAACTAGGGGAACCATTATTTTTGACCTGCACTTATCTCATCTTCTTAGCTTATATTAGCTTGCATTGTCTATCTTATAACATCTTTACTTATCTTGCACTAGATGATGTGTACGTGTTCAGGCGAAAGGACGACCTTTCCTATTAGCAACTTTAAGACTTTCGGTTTTGATAGTTGCTCACACTGTGCTACGTGGTGTCATTAGGATTTGGAGGCCCAGAGTAATGTCGAAGAAATAAACATGGCTAAGGTTGAAGCTTGGGCTAATCTTTGACATCCCCAGCTCCTACAGCGTTTCTAGTGGCCCTTTAAAGGTGCCCTGAGTAGGTTTCTCAGATCGCCTAAATATAGAGATAACTCACTCTGCGATCTTTAAGCATCCTAGAAATCCATAACTCATAACAATGCGCGGCCGATTCTCCCATTAAAAAAGAAATCAAATATCGAACACACCGAGGTCATCTCCGCCGATGGGAGGAGCATTTTCCGGGAGCCAGGACGACATGTGACCAATGAAAACGCGACGTTTTCGTTGAGATTGCGAACGCTGTTAATACAAAATGTGTATGCTTTTGTAGATGATAAAAGCAAATAAGACTAGTCAAAAATGATACTTTTTTTTGCGGAGAGAGAGCATAACAACTGCAATAATCGTCTCCAAAACAGCGCACTGTGTGTGTGTTTGTTTTTTTTTTGTGAGGGGGGGGGGGAGGGGGGGTGGTCTGTCCGGTCGTCAGCTCTCGAGTGCGCGCTCGCTGGGTTGAATCGCAGTCCGGGCTGTATGGGCAACGTGCCTCGCGCATTCGAGATATCTTTCCGCGGTTCCACAGGTTGGAGACGTGAGGATCCTTCGCTTGCCATTGGGTGACAGTGGTCCCAATTTCGGAACATGCTCCTCCCATCGCCGGAGATAACCTCGGTGTGTTGCGATTTGGATTGCTTTTATAATAAAGAAAACTGCCACGTATCGTCATGATTTAGGCATTTATAGCACGCTATGGAGCAAGCGGAGTGAGTTATCGCCATATTTTGGGCGATCTCAGAAGCCTCCTCAGGGCACCTTTAAGGGGGACCGGCGGACGAGTCGACCTAGCGCACACCAGCTCGGAGCACGTGGAGCGAAAGTTCGCGCTGCGGAACCCAGAGATCCAGCACTCTAAAAAAGGTCTGTGCGTCTACTTTCACGCACAACACTTGGAGAGCCAATCAGCGCAACTTACGGAGGCAGCTCAGCGAATGACGATGCCGAAACATATGTTTAGACCAAAAACGCAGACTGAGTTGTGACATTAAGCAATGCAAAACGTCACGCTTGCATTGCTTAGTGTCACAACTCAGTCTGCGTTTTTTGGTCTAAACAGATGTTTCGGCATCGTCATTAGCTGAGCTGCCTCCGTAAGTTGCGCTGATTGATCTCACGAGTGTTGTGCGTGAAATTAGACGCACAGACTTTTTAGAGTGTGGGTGTATTCCCCACCCTGCCCGTTTCGATCTGGATGAGCATTGAACCGGTGTGCGGCCGTCTATCACTACTGCGTGGTGCTCGTCAAAGACCCAAGGCTAGCGGTCGTGCTGCACCGGCTAAATTTCGTATCTACAGCTGAGATACCAGACGCCCATTGGGGCTGTCTAACTTCCGGCTGTATTAACACAGAAACAAAACACGCAATAGTGTGTTTTGTGTGTGTAGTTTATACAGCCGTATGTTTATACAGTACACTCTTAAAAAAGTATGTGCGTCTACTTTCACGCACAATACTCAGAGAGCCAATCATCGCAACTTACGGGGCAGCTCGGCGAATGACGATGCGCGAAACATAGTGTTTAGACCAAAAACGCAGTCTGGAGTTAGTGACATTAAGCAATGCAAAACGTCACGCTTGCATTGCTTAATGTCACAACTCAGACTGCGTTTTTAGGGGCGAAGCTCTTAGGGGCCAGCCATGTCCGTATGTCCGTCCGCCGTCCGGCGTCGGGTGCTCGTGCTCCTGCTCGTGAGCTCACGTGCTGTACGAGCACGTGAGCACATGCTCACGTGCTCGTGTAGGGCAAAAAAAGGTGAAAAAAATGATGAAACAAAATTACGAGCACGTCAACACGCGAGCTGACATGCTCGTGTAGGGAAAAAAAAAAAGATGAAAAACAAAGATGAAAAAAATGATGAAAAAAATAATTATAAAAAATCTGTTTGCGCAGTCGACAGGGTTCGAACGTGCGGGGAGACCAATCGATTTCTAATCCATCGCCCAACCACTCGGCCACGACTGCGGAACGAGTAGGGGGCTCTGAGATGTGGTAGTAACTCAAGAGCTGGGTGTCATGGATGAAACGTTGCATGTAGCCGCTTAACGTCTATACGGGAGAGCGCGCTGCGTTCAAATGCGTATATAATCGCGTTAAACTCTGCATGCATTGGCTCAACGTTTACAGACGAGAGGGCGCTGCGGTCGAATGCTCAAATGCGTATATAACCACGTTCCATTCAACACATTCTCTTTCTGACATAGATGAAAACGAACGAAAGGCTCGGCATGCTGTGCCTCAGCGTCTACGCAGACAAGCACCACCAGAGCTTCGCCCCAATCAACATCATTCACCACGTGGAGATGCGGGCAATTTTTGGCCTAAACGTATGTTTCGGCATCGTCATTCGCCGAGCTGCCTCCGTAAGTTGCGGTGATTGGCTCTCCGAGTATTGTGCGTGAAAGTAGACGCACAGACGTTTTTAAGAGTGTAGGTCAGATATCGGCCCCTTCTCAAAAGCATTTACATCAATGGAACGTGACTGAACTGCTTACCGTCTCACACATTCCTCTGAAGTTCTAAACCAAACAAGTCTCGCTGAAAGCCACATAATAATTTTAGCTGAACGAACTGAAAGTCTCTTCATTGATTACAATGCAAATTTAACGTAAGCTGGAAAATGTACTAAATATCAAGATCCCTCGCGGTGTGAAAACTATGTATTTATTCAGTCTCAACAAATCGCATTGCCACCGGCCTAACTGCCGCCGAACAAGCACATGGTTCCGTCAACTCTGTCCGCATAGCGCGCATAAAGACTTGGGTAATACGTATTCCGCAGTATTTGCATTACAGCTCGTAAACTAACGCTTTTAAGGCACCTTAGACAGCCCACGAAATCGGTTTCTCAACCTTTCGCGCTGCAATTTTCAACAGAGGTGCAAGCAAATAGTTAAAACTTACAATAAAACAAAAAACAACAACACTTACTTCGCTAAAAAAATACACGAAAAACACTCATTTTGGGCAATTTACGTTACCTCTTCGCGGACTATGCGCGGGTAGTGAGAAGTGCTGCAGACAGATGGCGTACGCCGCGTCGAGGCAGCGCTGGCCGATTCGGGTTCTTTGCGGGATCTTCTGCCATTAAATACCCTATCGGCCAGCGCTGGATGAATGGATGGATGGATGAGGCTGAACCCTTTGACTCTGGAGGTGCTTGCGTCACCTTACCAGTATTTTTTTTCTAACATTTATTTAACATAGAGTTATATATCTCGAAATATTTCTTTTTTTAAAGCTACGATCCGTACGACGGAGGCGTCTCTATATGCAGTCGGGTGCACACAGCTTCCGCCCTGCAGGTCACCCGAGAGTAAATAAGAAAATATTCACCTTTCCTCAACCGCCCCTCCCTTACATTGGCCGTTTTCGGGTGTGGGATATCTGGCCCCCGCACTCAAATGAGTTCGAGACCCCTGCTGTATACTTACCGACGGTTTCAGGAACGCAGAGTGTGGCTTAATATGTTAATGCTTCCTGATGTGGGATAGGTTCTTCGGCTTCCTTGTCGGCAAACAGTGCAGTCGAATTGGCTTCGGAGCCATAATGAGATGCAGGGGACCCTCCACGTCCTGCGTATCTTATGTTATGAGTGACTATAGGAATCATCCCAGTCTGTGATACTAATGGACGGCCTGAGATTGTCTAGACGAGCCTGGTATATTTTAAAAACCGCCCCAACAAAGAAGTTCGTATCCGTATTTTTTTTTCTAAAGACGCACTGCTCATATGACACTTCTGCTATTGTCGTTGATGCTTTGAAACAAAAAGTAGGGAAAAAAAGAAAAGAAGCTGTCTTGCTTATCCAGTTCAGAATGGGGAAACACAATCATGCGCTCCGAAAAACATGCTTACCATGAACGTCGCTTATCCGCTCTACAAGATATCCAACTTTGTTCCCTTCGCATTTTAAATATTTTTTATTATTATTACTATTTTACAATACAGCGCCCGAAGTCTGCTTGGGAATTGTGGGGGAAAAAAAGGATTAAAAGGCGCAGGAATTCGGGTTAGAAAATTCCACCGTGATTTCAACGGTTTTCAACCGCAAAAAGACCCTTTCATTCATCCGCGCAATGAAGAGAACGCGTTCTTCGTTCTGCCTAAAGCTCCTCTCGCGGTTTCTCGCGAGAGGACTTCTCGGCCGACACGAGAGAGAAAGTTGTCGAGCTCCGAAAAAGATTTCTTCATTTGTGCGACCGCGACATTCTTCCCCTACCGCCGCCTCGCGTTCCGTTCTCTTCATCTTTCTTTCTTTACACGTAATACATTTTTTTACTTTGTAAGCTTCCACGCTCGGCTTCCTTTCTATAGTTGCCCCAGGTTGCACACTTTGCGTTTACGTGCGTGTGTGTTTGTGTACGTTGTAACTTCGTCGCGGAGTTTATAAGACTGAAAACAGCGCGTGTTAGTGTATGCGTGTGTGTATGTAGCCAGAAAGGTACGGAAAATCAGTAAAGTAGAATGAGATAGATTGGAGAAGCTGCTCCAAGGACAGTGCAGTCGCGCTGACACAAATATTTTCGGCGGAAGATAAGAAAACCGGCCTTCTCTTTTTCCCGGTGAAAGCAGTGAAGGATGCCGAGCTGCTGGATGCAGCATCTTCTCGCACGAGGTTTATTTGCATTCTTCGAGGGAAAGCTTTCTTTTGTGTCTGTGTATGTCTGTGTGTGTGGTAATTCGGAGAGGTGAATGGAACACGCTAAAATGAAAGGAAGGAGGAGCACGTGAAAAGAGGTTATTCCTTGTCATCTAATTATTTTCTACGCAGCATGGAAGGTTCCACTTTTCTTGTTGTTGTTGTTTTTTTCGCTCTTGAGCGAGAGCGACGCGTGACCCGGAAATAGCTTTTGAGTTTGCTGCTAACGCTGAATTTTATTTCTGGGCCTATATTCATTTCTCGCAACGCTGCATCATGCGTAAGCCCGAAACTCTTGCACAGGGCGTAAATTCGGGGATATTTGTGCTTTTAGACGGCAAAGTTGGGAGAATGCCAGTCCCATCTTCATTTTTTATTTTGCAATTTTTTGTGGGGATACGAACGTTCTGAACACGTGTGTAAGAACAAAATAGTAGTCTTTAAGGCAGAATTGCATTCTTACCGACGCTAACTCGTTCGTTGCGCGTCGTGGCATAGCACTGGGAAGTAGAGCGTACTGAGAAAGGACTAGTAGGACCACAGGACTGCTATTTCTGCATCTCCGCGATGTGGAAAGATGGCTAATTCAAGTCACTCTGCTCGTAGCGCCCTCCCGGGCGCTACAAGCGAAGTGGTTTGGATTAGCCGATTTTTATGAAAACGCGTTGCGTTCCAACGCCAAGCTCGACAGGCACACTGGTCAAGGTCGCAGAAACATTAGGACCCCGTGCTATATTTCTATACAACCTACACGTCAGGCGTCACGTCAATGCAAAACGTCACCGCGACCTGACTTGTCATCATAACGCCATGCGACGTCACGACGACGCCTTGACGTCAAGGTCGTCATCGACGTTCACAACGCGCGTTACACGACATCAAGACTGCGTTATGACGTCCTAATGCGCTGATTATGACGTCGATGTCATCGTTGACGTTGACGACGACGACTACGACGTCAAGATGACGGCGTCCTTGTCAATGCGTCGTCATAAAGACGCTTGGTCTCAGGTCGTTAACGTCGTTGTCGACGTGACGCCACTCGACGTCATGACGACGTCCCAACAAATTCACAACGTCGACGTCGACGACGACGACGTTACACGACGTCAAGACTCCGTCGTGACGGCGCGTCGACGTTCATGTTGGCGAAGGCGACGACGTTACACGCCGTCAAGGCTTCGTCGTTACGTCGTTGTGTGAAGTTGACGTTTACGTCAGGGACGACGTTAACGTGACGTCATAGTGGTGTTTGACGTTGTGTGAGGTGTCGACGTCAACGTCGGCATCGACGATCACGTCCACGTCGTCCTCGACGCGGCACGACGTCATGACCGTGTTACAACGGCAACTTGATGTCGCGTAACGGCGTGGACCTCTACGCGACGCGATGTCACGACGGCCTTACGACAGCAGCTTGGCGTCGCGTAACGTCGTAGTCGACGATGACGTCGTCGTAACCTCACGTCGTCGTGAAGTGGTGTTTTGACGTTACCTCTGACGTCAAAATCAAGAGAAAATAAAATATAGCCCCTAAGAGGCTATATTGCCCATATGACCTTGACCTGTGTCGTCGCTCGGCTCGATCGCAGCGAAGGTGGGGCTGTGATCGAAGTGGCTTGGTTCCACCTGATCGCTGTCCCCATTTTGAAGTGCATCTGGAAGCAAGAGCGGAGCCTGTAGCTCGCCTCACTCAGTCGTTTCCAGTTCACTCTAATGGGGGCTCAGGAGAGTTGGCCCAGTGTGGTCAGCTGCCAAACTCCAGCGCCTCAAACCAACTGGGCGTGTTGACGGCATGTTACACGCGCAGTTCGATTTGCCCACTATGCTCGCTCGTCTCACTCTTTGAATTCTCGGTATCGTCGCACGTAAGGAAAAAACAAGAAAACAAAAACAAAGAGCCGACGTCGTGTTTTCTCTTTGTTTGTTTGTTTTAGTAGGTACCCTGATTACCAGTGTCTATACTGCCCGGGATGCAAGATTTCTTATCTAAGAGAATGGTAAGTAAGGCAAAGCTACTAAACGTTCATAATAAAAACGGCGCAAAAAAAAAAAAAGAAAAAGAGAAATAAGAGCGCACAACTAATTACGCTGGTGTAATTATGTTGATGGCACAACCGGATGCATTGTTTAACATGACCAATGCCACATCGTGGTACAATAAGCCGGATATCAATTTGCAGGGGTCTGCGTTGCTCGCAATATAATCAGAGGAATATAGGCTTCATAGAAGACAAACAATTCTACCGCATTTCGACGTGTCCTGCAGCGAAGCACCGCGGAAAACACGTCACCATTTCGTTTCCTTTGAGCAACATCATTCACGTGAACTGGCAACTAAACTCAGTATTGTTATTATTCAATAATATTATTATTATTATTTTATTGAAATATGCGGGACATTTCATGTCTCTATAACCGTCAGTTAACCGGAGAGTCTACGAAATATAAACAACTGAGAAAGAGTGTACCCTAATATTGGCTAGATGTTTATCTACCCCGAGTTCTGCCGATCTTGAACCAAAGGATCAATTTACCAAAGGATCAATTTAGTCTGAGCGGTACGACTGCCGACCAGGGCTCATATTCAAGACGCCTTCGCGCTGCTCGTACCTCAGTACAAAGAGATCGCTGCAGGCATGATTCCGAATATTATCTGGTCCTCAAGAACCATCGAAGCGTGTCTTCTTCGTACTTATCTGTGCTTCGAAAATGACTACAGACCCTTTTGTTTTTTGTTTTTGTGACTGACCAGTGATGGCGTAGTGCATCATCTTCTGTACGACCAGTCATATACCAGGGAGAAATACGCCACAGACAGTGACATACGCAGGCTGTCTTTTATATGATGTATTAGTAGCGCCGTGACCACGGCTGAATGCGCACCACGCAGTCGACGCTGCAAGAAAGCCAGCACAGCGCCCGTTCATATCGAACCCAGGAGGGGCAGAGACTCGAACCATCCGGGACTCCTGGTTTTGTTTTTCAGTCAACACGTAGAAGACAAGGCCTAAACATGACGTCATCGTCGATGGGACCCTAAAACCCCGCGCCCCCTAAGCGGCCCAGCGATCGAACTCGACGAGAGACCTCCCAAAAGGCGGCTAGCTTTTAGGTCTACCACTAATCAGCACGAACCAGATCTCGGCGATCAGGCGTGCTTGCGCAGCTCTCGTCTCCCCATCTCTCTCAGTTCATCGGCGCACAGGGCCTCCTGCGTCGCCAGGGGCGCTGCGAAGAGGGATCGTCTGCTGCAGGACTCGGTCAGGGCTTGTCGCTGGGTCGCACGTACTCGAGCGTCTCAAGCTGCCCCGCAAGTATAAACGCGACCTGGTCTGGTGCCGGAACGCGAGATCACGAAGAAAAACAAACAACGAAAATTCGCACGCCTTCGATGCACAGGTCAAAGCCAAAGCCTGAAACGCATGTGAGCAAAAAATTGCGTCGCGTCGCGCCGCCAAGCAGCGTAACCATAGTAACCGTCGCACGGGACGGTGCGACGATGGGCCACGTCCATGGTGTCGGCGTGACGCGACGTGGATTCTTGCTCACACGGGTTTCACGCTTACGATGCTAAGGGGCGTGAGCCAAGAAACGCCGTTTCACGCGCTCCTACTAAAAATAAAGGGGAAAAAGAAGCGTCGGGACGCCATATGTTTGACGTTGCCACGCAGAGATAAGAGGGGCGTCGCGTACCCTAGTTGGGAGAGCATGAATCTGGCACTTTTGAATGTCTTGCGGCATTGAATATAGCCGATTTCGGACGTCGAAAGGTGTTTTTATGCAACGGCTAACATACTGTTTTCTTTTTTCTTTTGTACTAATAAAAAAAGTTAAATGTTCCCGTACCGTCTTTAGGTTTGTGCTACGTTTTGGAAAAGAAAAATAATAAAAAACAATGTAAAATGTTTTTTTGGTGTTTGTTTTTGAGATGTTTAGTTAAACCCTTTAATTAACTAATGCATGTCATCTCGCCGCTTATTTCAGTGCTTAGAAACATGAAATTCGTTATTACCTCCAGGTCCCATTTGCTCGAAGCGCTAACCACGGCTAAAGTTAGCCGCAGTACCTAGGAGAGGGATTTTGAAATCACGTGACTGGCTCGTTAGGGCAGGAGGCGTTGAGGGACGGGGAAACATGGCCGTGCCCCGGTGAGTGAGCGCCGCTCGCTTTGGAACTAATCTGTCGTTGCAGCTGCAAATCGGACGCGTTAGTCAGCAACCAATGGTGCAGCAGGCTTTTCGCTTTGCCTTACCTCACACTTAAATCGCAAAGCATGAGCAATGAGCTCGCTGAATATTTTAGATAGTCTTTTCGATTCTGGCCATTCTTAACCCTAAATGAACGCGATAATTGTTGGCATGGCAACGTCTTTGGAAAGCCGGATTGCTTTGACTCAATAAGCAGGGTATTGATACAGCACACAAAAGCAGACAAGCATCGAGGAGAACGCTGGAAGTGCACGGCTGCGGTGCGCAGGCGCGCTGGCCTTCCTCTTATAAAAGATTCGAAGCAAATAATCATAATAAAGCTTTTGACGAACGCGCGTGCAAGGAAAAATTTGTTTTAGACTTTTTGCTTTAGAACAACTACAACTGCAGACGCCAGCACGTGCAACGTCGTGTAACTACACTCGTAGTACGTGTATCTCGGTACTTGAGGAAATTTAGAAAAATGTCTATTGAGACGCTGTCTGCTTTTGTGTGCTATCAATACCCGGTCGATTGAGTCAAGGGCAATCCACTTTTCAAAGTCGTTGCCATGCCGACAATTATCGCGTTCATTTAGGCTTAGGAATGGCCAGAATTGAAAGACTATCTAAAAAATTCGGCGAGGTCATTGCTTATGCTTTGCAATTTAAGTGAGGTAAGGCCAAGCGAAAGCCCTCCTGTACTATTCGTTGCTGACTAACGTGCCCGATATTGCAGCTACAACGACATATTAGTTTAAAAGCGAGCGGCACTCACTCACCGGGGCACCGCCATGTTTCCCCGCATCGCTACCGAGCCAGTCACGTGATTTCAAAATCCTCACCAGGTACTGCGGTTAACTTTAGCCGCGGTTAGCGCTTCGAGCAAACGGGCCCAGACACCTAATGTGAGCGAACGCCTACAAGTATAAAAAGAAACGAATCAACAAAGACACAAGAAAATATTCGCCAAAACGCATGTCAACGAGCACATAAAAAGAAAAACACGTTGTCCTAATTTAAAATGTAATTTCCTCGGGAACAAAAAGAAAAAAAAAGTGGTTTGACTGACGCATTGCTATATACGAGCAGCTTTCTTAAACTCGCCTTTTGCCGCTAATACACTACACTTTATCGGCGCCATTATGGGATAAAATTGCAACGTTTCAACTGAGATTAATCGCGGCCACTCGCACCAAAAAAAACAAAAAAAAAGTATTCTTAAAGATGGCAAGAAAAAAAAATTCTTAAGGATGGCAGTAGGAGACTACAACTTAACGACATTGTTTCGATCAATGCGTTACGCAGACCCTTCCAAACCGACCGTTTTCTTTAAAAGAAAAAAAGCGAGAAAAAAGAACCCCGCTTTTACGTTGCTAAACACCTCCAATTTAAAGAACCATTACTCTCGGACGGGTACGGGCTCCGGTCCATTCGTAACGGCGTCGCGGGAGGGCAGCCGAGGAAATAATCGGAAGTGCTTCTCTTCTCGTTGCCCCGTTCGTTCTTCGGCAAACTACTCCGAAGTGCGTTCGAAAATAAAAAAGAACAGTTTGGAGCGAGCTGAGTCTATACTTTTGAAATAAACGCTAGAGTGCGTGAGAGAGATTAAAAAATAAATAAAGAGGAGAAGAGAGACAGAATGGCTGGCGTATATTTCATTGGCGGCGTCTCACCCGACGCGACAGAGTCATTAATCAATATCGCGTTTCGGGCGGCGCGAAGACTGCGTATACGGTAAGGCCGCAGCGGGTGCGAGGTTAGCGTGCGATGCACGCCAATGTGCGCCGTCCGCCACCACGCCTTTGCGTGTAAATAGTAAACCGGGGCTCGGACGCCGGTGTCGCATCACGCGTGCCGCAGGGTCGTCGTAAACTCTAGGGGTGACGCCCCCGTCGTGTGGAGAGGGCGTTAATGTCGTTGTGCGTTGCCTTCCATCACCGTTCTGAACTATGCACTCTAAACAGATGATCGTGCGTCCACGGATGCCCAGGTTTTGCTTGTAGGGGGTATTGCTATGAGGAACTCGGAGACCTGGGCAGCCTTACTAGAAACATTGTCTTAGCTAAGAAGTGCATAAAAGAAAGCCTGACAGGCCTACGATGCGCGAGCGCTTGAGCCATTAGACTTGAGAAAAAACTCCGCTCGGGCGCTAGAGCTTTGGCAGTGCTCTGTTTTACTACAGTCGTAGCTATAGCGCCTAGTCTTAGCTAGCTAGTCTCAGCTAAGATTTGGTTTCTAGCATGCGCGCTAGGGACACCACGTTCTACAGGGAGGGCTTACCACGATTTCGAGTGTGGAAGAACGGATTTTATTTTAAAATTTGGGTTTGCGATGTACACTGGGAATGTTATTTTACATTCTCGCGTTCATGTCCCTGTGAAACATTGCAAACTTTAATTTAAAAGCCAGATTTTTTTTACTGACATTGTGGTTCGTCAAGTTTTGTTTGTAGTGCTAACGAATGACCTGTGATCCTTCCTGTGATGGTATCCAATGCGGAGAGCATGTCGTCTACTTCTAGGAGTTTCGGTGACGTCAGAACAACGCCGAGCTCTGATTGGCTCCGATTGGAAGGATAGTGGGTAGACCTCAACGCTAGATGCCTTGATCTCTACCGACTATTTTCTTTTATTCAGCCAATAAGAGCTCGGCGTTCTGACATCATCGCAACCCCTGTGCAAAAGCAGACGAACTTTCACTCCACCTATAGGTTCCTCGTTTTCTAAACGTTTACCTTAATGCGAAATGCGAAGCATCAGAAACTACGTGCTTCTTTTAAAAGCACGATTCCCGTAAACATGACTGGAAAACAACAAGCTAGTAACTAAAACAAACATCAGGAACGCATATTTTAGATTACTACAAACGCCGCACCGCTTCACCGAATACTGGAAGTTAACGGGCACAACTAGTTCTAAAACAGATAAAAAATAGGCGAGGTTCACTTTGAAAGCTTCGAAATGATATCCCGGTTTATGTGTGCGAATGAGTGTGCCTGCGTGTGTGTGAGTGTGTTTGTAGGGGGGGATGTGGTAAAATGCCTCCCGCATTCGTTTTGCATAGCTCAACGCGCTTCAGCAACAAGCCTCTTTATTCGGAAGTAGTGAAACATAAACGTTGCACGGGATTTTTTCTGAACTCGCAAACTCTATTCCGCGAGAAAGTCCTGAAAGAAGAACACAATTTTTTAAAATTTAGCCACAAGCAAAAAAAGAAAAGAAAAAAAAACACAGGGGGAATCATTGCTCATTCGGAAAGCGGCATCTCTAAACGCAGGTAATGAACGTATCCGTTTCTCAGTCGCCGTATTTTTTGTTTGTTTTCTTTACTCACCCAATCGTGTTTTTTTTCTTCTTTTTTTTTTGGAAAATCTTGCGCACCGAAAACAGAACACTCAAGTATTCCAACATAGATCATTTGGGGATAAGACCGATCTTTTGGGTAGAGATAATAAAAAATTAGATCGTTCCAAATCAAATGCGGGGAACGTTTTGCTATGGTAAAAGCGTCAGCTATATAGCTATAGAAGTGCACCATTCTCAAACTAATCATAAAACAGTCGTTTGAGGAAATGCTGTCTGCTAGCTTAGATTGCTTTTTTCTTAATTTTAATAAAAGCTTCAAGTAATGAGCCCTCGTCACAAGTTTCTTGCACTTAATGTCATTTGATGCCTTATAATTTGAATAGGGTTATTGAAGTTTTTGTAGTGATAATTCAGGTGCGTGACCAAAAAGAACAGGTGTTGAATTACGAACCCGGCTGGAAGCTACATCTCCGATTTAGTTTACGACGATCGATGAAATAAGAGTAAGCAAGCAGGCGAGCTGATTACGTCAATCAGCTCGACACATATTTGGAAAAAAAGAAAAACCAAGATTTTTCAAATATTCAAGAATCGTCGACCTTTCGACGTCGGCCATCTCAGCACTACATCTCAGCACCGCATGACAATAAAGACAGGGCTCGCTTGGCCTGCACCCATTCATCTTCGTGAGAGCTACCGTTGAAACACGATCCTCCAGCGGCCGTGAAAACCTGCCCAGGCTAACCGAGGACTTGCAGTACGACTGGCCGCGCCCTATACCTTTTGGTGGCCTTTCTACCAGTCCAAAATAAAGTATGACAACCCCCCGAAAAAACGGATAACTCAAGAATCCCATTGAGGAGATATAACAAAACGGCCGGACCAGTATAATTCTTCTGCTTCCACATGTGCCTTCGTACACTCTAAAACCGCCTGACCGCCTACTTACTCGCAAAACACTCGAAGAGACCAACTCGCGATCTATGAGAAGTCTGCTCAGCGAATGATGAGGCAAAACATGCTGTTTAGACCTCAAAAATTAAGTCTGCGTTGTGGCATTACGCAATACAAGCATGACGCTTTGCATTGCGCAATGCTATGGCGCAGACTTCATTTTTAGGTCGTAAACGGATGTTCGCACTCATCATTCGCCGACCTGATTTGGTTGATCGCAGAGACTGGCTCTTCGAGTGTTCGACGGGTAAGTAGACGTGCAGGCATTTTTAAGAGAGTAGTCCTGGTTTCATGCGCACAAACTCCGGCATGTCGGGACCCCTCCCCCCCACTCCCCCCCACCCCACCCCCCCCCACAAAGAAAGAAATAAAGAAAAGAAAACGTGTTCCACCATTTTATCCATATTGGTAGGCAACAGCCCCAACACTTACCTTTTAATGTAAATTTAACGAGGGTCATATCCTGTATTCCAAAATGCAAGCACTGTATTTGATCGTAACGGTATGTCGTGAAGTAAGGTTGGCAAATCGAAACCGAAACTGTGGACAAGAGGTTCTCAAAATGTTTTAACGGCACTACGGCGCTGGGACCGCTTCGATTTTGCAAGAAGTCTATTATTAATTATTATTATTATTATTATATTATTATTATTATTATTTTCCGACAGCAGATCTTTCATTTCAACAATTACTATTAAACTAATATAAGAGTCCTTACGATTCTGCTAACACGTACCTAATGTTAGTAGACTAGCTCAAGTGTGGAACTGCCCATAGACGCGGCTTCACTAGCATTACCCCTCCCCTCCCCCATTCCTTTCTATCCCCCGCGGTTGCTATGGTAACTGCAGTGTATTCTATGCAATACATATGTATCCAATCACAGCGTCTAGACGGCGTTTTACCGCAATTTGTGGAATATACAGTTTTGTAAGGAAAATTTCGATGGTGCTTTAAATGACGGAAGCGGAAGAAAGTGTATGGGGATGTGAACCCTCCGTGGGAGTTTCACAACTGAGCTAATCTTGTAAAGTTGAACATAGCTTGCAGTGACCTCATACGAGTTGCCACTGTGGTGGTGGCCTTGCTGCTGAGTATGCGTACATTTGCAGCACGCATGTCGCACTATATTATTCGCTTTCCTCGGCAAAAATACGGAACTGGCAAACCAGCATGACGCGATGACTTGGCGTGCAAGCCATGTACTACGTATACGTATGAAACAAAACATTACAAACCCACTTTTCTTCTTTAAACTGACCTCGTCGAAATTTTTATATTCTTTAACCGACGTGATAATAAGAAAACGAAAGCCAGTGTGTAATACGTGGACAACCCATCTCTGGATATACATACATCAACCTCGACACACACGCAAAACTTGGACCACCGCAAAAGAATTCAAAGAGGAGTTTGAATCCCATCGCGAACGCGCGCGATTTCGCCAAAGATCCGTTTGCTGCCTTGCAACTTCTGTAACCAACCTTTCTTTGTTCCATTCTTTTTTTTTTTTTGTACAGAAGCGACCGTTCGTGTGGCTTTTGTTTGCTGAATCGAGTGGGGGGTAGCGGTATAAAGTCTAGGCTCTGTAGCGCAGTGGCAGGGAAAACAGAGCCCCGGCTCAAACTGACATTATACCGTAGATCCCTTTGCTGTTTTTGTTTTGGTGACATTGGTATGTTTGCTTATAATCTCTGTTAGTTTTAAAGCTTCTTTTTTTCTTCAGATCTCTTTTTTACTTTCCACTTCGCTTTTGTTTCGTTTCGTAGCGGGTGCGAAGCTAGTTGCCTATGTCGCCTATTGTATTATTCATGATCGCGGAGAACGCCTGATCGAGGTGGAAAAGAAAACGCAGAGATCTGTTTGTTTGTTTGTTTGTTTGTTTTTTTGGCGAATTTCCTGGTTTCGTGATGAAACGGCTTTGGTGCATTTTTTTTAAACTTTTTGTAGCTTGTTTGTTTTTACGAATTCCTAGTTTCGTGTATTTTGTGTGTGTTGTGTACGTGCGTGCGCTGTTTTTTGTCTTTAAAGTTGCGGATAAATGCAGCTCGCATTTTTTTCTCCGCTCACTTGCTAAAACAAAAGTGGTCTGTGAGATAGGAAAAAAATACAAGAAAAAATAGGACATTGGAACATCATCTAGATGAAAGTTTCAATGGCAAAAACAAAAAATGGGCCGAATGGGGAGCATCGAATCAGGAAGGAAATATTGGCGAAAGACAACAACCTTTCTTTTTACGTGGTTTCCCATCGTCCGTTGTTGCTCTAGTGAGTGTGTGTGTGAGCGTGTGTAAAAGCAAAATAGCGTGTAGAAAGGCACGCAGGGAAATGGAAAGACCAAAATCTAGGTGCAACCTGCGAAATGAACAAACGAAAGAAAGGATAGCAAACAACCTGGCAAATGAAATGAAACGAGATATCCGATAAGAAAATAAAATAGGGATTTGCTGACATCGAAATTGCTGTGGTTCTCAAGTGAGCCCCGTGCGATTTCCCCTCGGTGGTGGTCGGAATGATATCTCTGTTTTTGTTTGTTTTGTGAGTGTGTGCATGTGCGTGTGTTTTTGTTTTTGTGAATCGGAGACGACCAAAAATGCCGATGGCAAACGGAGGACACAAATGCTGCTGTCTCCTCGTATTTTAGCATTACTTCGTGTTTTTCTTTTGTGTTACTGCATTTTTATTTTTAAATATAATTCTGCGTCTTTTTTTTTTTTTGTTCTAACCGCGAAATCGAAAGGCTGACTGGGAAAATACAATACCTTCTCTGATCTCATCTGAACTTTTTTTGTGTTTTATTATTTTTTTTTATTTCAGAATGTTAAGGCATCAATGTTTGGAGTAAGATTCAGCCATATCAGAGGGAAAGCTTTCTGCGAGCCAGTGTGCCGAGATTCGGAAGACGCCGGATGTTATACAATAAGTCGGCATATAATAAATATATATATAATTTATAATAATACCCCTTTTAATGATTTATGTGATACAAACGGATATTTATCCAGGGAAACACTCGCAACTCAAAGGTGTGCTCGTGGCATGTAGCTTTCCCTATTGAACACTTTTTTTCGCTTTATGTGGAGCCTGTTCAAGTCTTAAGCTCGACTCAAAATTAAACAAATACCACGCGCTTCGGCAGTAACGGCAACACGCCACGCGTGCAAAATAACTAGTCAAACAAAAAAGAACAAAAAGCGAGAAAAAAAAACTACATAACAAAGCACTAATTTTGCGTGTGCGTGTGTGCGTAAGCAGCCCCCAGGTTTACCCAGCACTCCAAAAGCTTGTACCGCTTTAATCCCGAGGAATCGATGCGATTATTGCAAGCTGAGGTTTGGCCTTTCTTCCTTTCAATTAAGAAACTCGGAGTTAGCACACATCGCAGCAAAACGGAAACAGCACCGTGCCCACGCCAGCTCTCATTTCCTGACCATCGCTCTCAACTAAGAACTCTACCCTATCAATCTCCAGAGAGCCGGAAAAAAACGTCCGTGTAAACTAACCTTTACAACAGCAAGAAACAAAAATGCAGCATTGGAAGCGCTAGCAGAACGCGGTAAAGAAGTTTCTTTTTGCCGAACAACTCACGAACCAGAGCGGCGAGTATATCCCGTGCCGTCCCGACGGCCCCCTCGCTTGCTTCATCCTTGGCCCCCCCGGGGTCAAGATCGATTCATTATTGATAGACGGCGGCCTCTATTCAGCGCGCCCGCCGCACTGACCCCTCCCTGGGGGCCACTGCGGGTGATCCCTGACTGTTTGGCCTTGCGGTCGGAAACGTGGTCTCTTGCAGCATACATGTCTAATGGCCGAGCTCAGCCGAGCCGAGTCGAGTCGAGTCAAGTCGGGCCGAGGCGAGTCGAGCCAAGCCGAGCCCAGTCAAGTCAAGCAAGTTAAGCAGTGCTGCTTGCCTCACGTCCGGGATTTTTTTTTTCGGTGCTTTAGCGTTGTTTATATATCCAGATTGCGTTTTATTATTTTTTTTGTTCTTTGTGAGTATGACAAGAATGGCCGCGGCTGGTCTCAAATTTAATGGAGAACCACGCAATCTCTTGGCATCGCTTTTATAGCAGGATCACCGGCAAACTTGAATCGCGTTGAAGCAACTAAGTTTAATTTTGTGCTCGGTCGTTTCATTTTAGAGATATAAATTACAGGAATATAAAACTTTAGTGTTGTGTGTGTTGAAATCTGAGGAATTAACGATTGCGTTTAGTTGTTCAAAAACATGCAAACTAAATGTCCCTCCTCCCAGAAATTTTCTTTTAACTACAATGACGTTTTATTTTTACAAAGATATTTAACACTTTATGTTGTGGTTCTTAATTCAAATGAAAACTGAACAACTCGAAAATAATAGACTATCACCAAGTACCCAAAATATTTTTTTTGCTCCTTCCGAAGAAACATTTTTGTGTGTGTGTGTGTGTTATCAATAATACAGACGCAGGCCTTTGCTTGCTGAAGTACTTTACGTGGGATAGGATATTCTTAGTTTGAACTCAAGAATATTGATGATGTTTGATTGTACAAGTGAGGACAAATTTGAATACACTGCTGGGCTCTCGTCGCTCTCTTGGATAACGCTGCAGACTAAATGAGATATCACAATTTCTAATCATATTGCTCTCTGACGAATGCAAAACAAAAGTTGATGTACCACTTTTTAGACGAATACAAAACAAAGATGTACCACAGACCTTAATTTCAATCAGAAATTAGTACTGGGCTTTTTCGTTCTCATGACTATATTAATTTGTGTTTTTCCCTACTTCATTAATATTCAAAGCCAGACAACCAGAAGCAGGTTTTCCCGCGCATGCATATCTAATGAGGGAAGCCAACTCCTAGCTTCAAATTGGGGACGGCGCTTTCAAACGATAATACGTATACGTACTACGCAAAAGTAAATTACTTAACGTGGGCATCTGAAAAATCTAAAGGCACATACACATATATTTCCGTTTGATTGCATTTAAGCGCGCAACTGCGCGCTTGCTTCTCGCACGCTGGAGCGCGTTGCCCAGCAACAGAACGACGCCTGGCGTTCCGCAGTGATTCGCAACGCACAGCCGTAAAATTGAAGCGAGAAAACCTTTGGCCCGCTGACATGCCTTTGGAGAGTTGCGATAACAAGTCAGAAGCTCGGATAATAAAAATAACAGTCTCCTGCTTGTCAACGCCTGTCCCCGTCGCGCATTCGGTTTCTTAATCGGAGACGGGATCTCTTTTTACTAGAAGTTGGGCGCCCGGGAGCAGGTTAGTAAAGCCGCCGTTACGCTGCTGATGTATAAAAAAAGAGACTGTCTGGAGATACTGCTAGAGATGTTTCTTCCTCGTGTGACGGTCACATCGGCGACAAAAAAACTGCCTGCAGAGATTTTCGAAGCATGCGTATGTATGAAGCACACATGCTCCAAACAAGCATGAGGCGTGTCCTCAGATAATTACGTCATCGAGTCTTCAGCGAACACGGTGTCGTTTGTACGCTGTGTATGAGCGGTATGGCTACCGCTTGCGGGTTCTCGTGATTCATGTTGTACAGAAGTCGCGGAAGCCGACGGGATCCCCCGAGAACAGCAATGTCGACGCTGCCGCTGGGTGTAGCCCTTCTTGACGTGGATTATGCTTCCTATGCGGAGGGCAAGTTCGTCTGCTTCTCGCGCAGGGGGTAGCGGTGACGTCAGAACGCCGAGCCCTGATTGGCTGATCGCGACCCCCTATCTGAGCGTCGTCTGCTCCTTTGCAACGTCGTCTGCTCGCAACGTCGTCTGCGTCTGTCTTACCTTTCCTGCGACTTTCGAAAGTGCAGAGGCCAGAGGCCAGATTCACGAAACGATCTTACGCCAAAAATATGCGTAAGACAAAACTTAAGAACAAATTCGTATTCACGAAACGAAATTTTCGTAAGTTTTGCGCAGGTTACGACGAAATCCTACGACAGCTCCGAAGCTGTCTTACGCACTTCTTACGATCAAATCAGCATGGCCGACAGCGTCGTGGTCGCGACGACCAACGGACGTTTATTTTTCTACGTGCGCTTCTCACGCGTCCCGACTTCAAGCAGCAAGAAAAAAGTAAAAAGTACTTGAAACAGACCACGACGAACAAGAACGCTGGATCCACAAACACCCGGGAAAAGCTCCAACGGCCACGATTCCACCGACACCGACCAAGCGAGCTCGGCAGATAGGCCTAGCAGGCACTCCGACTCGGCGACCGTCTGCCCACGACCGGCTGGCGTGCTGAATGGAATATGCCCGCGCGACCCTTGTGAACCCTTCCCGTATTATACTTTGATCGCTGACCTCAATTTTAGATTAAGAGGTCAATCTCTTCCTCTTGTCATCTCCTTGTTTTCCGAGGCAACGGTGACTCTCGCCGGTGAAAAAGCGGTGAATCTCCGACAGACGCAGGAAAGGTAAAGCAGCCATCGCTTTGACTAGCAGACGTAAAGCAGACGACGTTAACTGCGCCAACCCGCCGACGCCGTTAAAGAGTGAGGAGTCTCGCCGCACACGAAAGGAGGGAAAAAGTATTTGGGAGGGAACTTGCGGACACTAACACGCTCACTCTCGGTTCTTAGCAAACAAACCTCGGCGCCTCGGGACACCTCGCCAGTGAGTCCTTTGACTTCCCTCCTTGATGCGCGTCTGCTAGTTGTTAGACAAAAACAACGTACCGCTCGAGTTATTTCGTCTGCCCTCTCTGAAAGGCGAAGTCGAGCTCGCTCGTAAAGACCTGCACTTCCGAAAGTCGCAGGAAAGGTAAGACAGACGCAGACGACGTTGCGAGCAGACGACGTTGCAAAGGAGCAGACGACGCTCAGATAGGGGGTCGCGATCAGCCAATCAGGGCTCGGCGTTCTGACGTCACCGCTACTTCCTTTCTCATGCGCAGAAGACGAAAATGAGCCCACTTGCGAGGCGTAGTGGTGTGCCGCGAGCGCCAATGGCGCGTTCTTATTATAGCTCTTGAATTACGGTCGACTGCGTTTTAACCCGATGTGTGCACAGGCTTTGCGAAAATGCATTTCGCAAAAACGTCCTTCGTCCGCCTTTTCGCGACCGAGTTCACCGCACATGAACGTAATATCTGTGCAGGCTTTGAAGTTGTGAACGTTCGAAAATATATACAATTACCCATTAATTAAAACTAAAACTAAAACTAACATTTTTTTAAATAAAAACAAACACATTATTGCTGGATTCCACTATTGACAAAAGAACTTAAAAAATGAAAGAGATAAAATATGTGCCGCAAATTTCTCTGCAATTGTGTTGCTACGAGAAACGTTCCTGGTTTAGCGCTAGTGGTGTTAAACCACTAGGGCTCAACTAAGTGCTTAGTGGAGTTAGTGTTACCTAGAGCTAGACCTAGAGTTAGGGTTATAGTTAGAGTTAGATTTAAGTTAGAGCTAGAGTTAGTTAAAGTTAGTTGAGAGCTACTTAGAGTTAGTGGAGTTAGTGGTGCTAACTAAACTTTTCACGTGTCAATTTTCCCGCTGAATGTAGCAGGTAAACTGAATTTATGTATAGGTCACGTGACACAAAGTCATGTGACGTCGTTTTTACACTAAATTTAGCAAGAAACTGTGATTGTTTCCCGCTATATTTAGCGGGGAATCTGTATTGGTGTTGAGGTCACGTGACTGCAATTTTCCCGCTACATCTGGCGAGGAAACTGAATTTTTTTATAGGTACATCATTGTGTCACGTGACGTCCAATTTTTCGCTAAATTTAGCGGGGAAACTGAATTTGCGTTTAGGCCACGTGACATAAAGCAATGTGACGTCCTCTGCCCCTCTAAATTTAGCGCGAAAATTCGATGGCTACGTTTTTTAAAACTTCGCTCAATCTAAAAACCTAGGCTATAAGCGTTTCACGTTAAAATAGCGCTCACAGTTTTGCCGTGGACGAGCAAAGTTCGATGAAGGCGTCGCGACGCCACAGACATCGAAATAAAAAATCTACGGGTTCCAAAACATCGCCTACACCGTCGAAGCGCCACACATTCTAAAAACCTCAATGAGCGCGCGCCCTTTGCTGCAACATTACTGCCACAGCACTAATTAGAAACAACTCAGTCAAATATCCAACAAACAAAACAAACAAACAAAACTAAAAATCCCTACTTGGCCAGAAAACCTAATCGTCCAAGCTCCGCGAACCCCCTCGAGATTGGTCCGGACTCGCAGAGAGCGCACACACATCACAGCCCGACACTCCGCCCCCTCGGTGGAGAAGCAGTACCCTTCGATGGGAAGCAGCACCCCGACGCGCGACGGGCTTATTAACGCAAACGACGCGATTACGGAAAAAGGCCCCTTCCTCCACCGCGCCCCGCACACACGCACACATTTCCGCAATGAGGTTTGCTGCCCCGCAGCGTGTCGCATACAAACGTGTTGACACACTTCTTGCGTGAGGGAGCGAAGCGCAAACGACGATGTCCGTCGGCCTTTACCTGGGCGGCGTTGATTACCTGCGCGGAACGTGAGCTGCAGCCGGCTCCGGCAACACCATTCGTGCGCGCGAGTTTTATTAAAGCGGGATAATGAAACTCGTCCCGAGTCGGGAGGGCCCACAAGCTCCCCTTCGGCGCGTTCCCCGGCAGCGCGTTACTAATAACCCGTTTCGAATGGGCCGCGTTGCCCCCTAGCTGTTGCCGCGATGACTCGTCGGGGACGGCCGAACGCGATGGGCACGGCCGGGTCACGCTTGGTTGGGAGGGAACGTGGCGTTTATCGGAGGCGGTGGTGACTGCGACGACGACACGTTTGGCGCTGTTCGCCGTTTAATGGTGTTTCGCAACTGTTGGGCTAGAACTGGTGTCCATGATTGTGAATAATAGGACGTTCTGGCTCGAGATATTCTGAGCTGAGCGCCGCGTTCCACACGCATGTCAAAGCAGATTTTTTGGTAAAAACTTGGCGTCGTTTAAGCCATTCTTCAACCTCACGCAGACATTTTGCATTTTTCTCAAAATAACCGGCAGACTTTTGGTGATACGAAAAACGTCGTTACATCATATAAAGCACAAAGGACGGTCTTATATACATGTATATAAAAATAATAATCTTGTGAACCAACCAAGCAACTGCCGGCAGAGCAAGTAGGTTCTACTTGCGAGATCCTCAAATCTACTCACAGTGTTTGGAGTAAGTTGTTGATAAGAGCCAGAATAGCTTTACAACTTCTCGGTAGCCTTGAAGACGCCCCAGAATATGCCAGATACATTGAACACATGACAAGAAACTTAGAGTCTAAACGACAAATGGCATACCAGTGGCTGCCATCACACGTCGGTATCTCGGGCAATGAGACAGCCGATCGTCTCGCTAATGCAGCTCACCACATTAATGTACCAACACTTGTTATACCAAAGATGTATGAAGTCAGACTTATTATTCACAAAGAAATAGAGAAACTACATCCGGACACGCGCGTCTTTACCGGGAACCACCCACGCGTGCCTCCAAAGCTGTCCCGAGCCTCCACTTCTCTACTGCACAGACTTCGCACTGGTTGTGCCTTTACTGCAAAAACCCTTCACCGTATGGACCCAACAATAAACCCAAGCTGTACACCCTGCAATGTTCCCAGGGACCAGGACCATCTCCTCTGGACCTGCCTCACTCTAGCGGACAATAGAAAATCGTTTCTCGACGGCCTGCGGCAAGCAGGCGTAGGAAGTGCTACAACACATGACATTCTTTTTTCCCCCAGGTTCTGCACGCGATGTCTCAAGAACATTCGCCGCACTTCTCAAGTTCTTGAAGGACACCAGTTCATTTGACCGCCTCTAACCCCTAGTCTGAGATACACTAGGCGATGGCAACAAATCAACAATCGAGTGACAAGAACTGCTGACCAATCGTTCCCTTTTTTTTTTTCTTCCTTTTCCTTTTTGATCTCTTTTTATCCCATTTTTTTCCTCTCTTTTCGTTTCAATCTGTTCTTTTTCTTTACCTCTCTTCTTTCTTTAACGTTTTTTTTATCTCTCCTTTCGTCCCCTTTCCTTCCCCGGAACTCACTCGCCCCCCCCAAAGGAGTGGCCAATGTGTTCCGACTTTCCGCTACCCTCACTAATAACTACTACTACTTATTGATAAGAGGGCGCTAAACCATATTGTGGCTCAATGAACTTCAAGTGTTGTGTTTAATATTTTTATACCCGGAACAAAAAGAGATTAAAAAAAACATTGGGCAAAACTAATTCCTTTAATTTCTTTTCTGCGGGATTTTGCGTGCGTTAAAAAGGAAAACATGAACACACAAAGGGAGGCAAAACAAATATAAATATAAAGCAAACCTACGTGTGTACGTGGTTTTTTTTGTTTGTTTTTGTTTATCTATTTGTAGAAGGCGGTGGCAAGCCTGATTATTAAAAACAGTATCAGTGAATACCTTCGGGAGCTTCCTGCATTTGCTTTTCCTCTTGACGTACGACTGTGATCGTCTGCTATCTGTACCGTACGCGATCGCGAGAGAAACATGAGCGCCGATGCGGTTGGGTAAGCGAGCCTCCTCAGCCTGATCGCGAGAACCTCGTCCCCTGACACCCGAACCCAGACGATGGTTGTCAGCGTCTCTGGGATGCGCAGCGCCAATCAACCAAAGGTGGCATTTGCAACTAAGGCTACAAAACACCTATTTTGTCTCCACTTGTACAATACTCTCATTGAGCAGCGCCGATCGGAGGCGGGGCAGGTCCTCTTTCGTGAACCTGAACTGTTGTAAGACGTCCTCCTCGTCCATCGACGCCCAGGACCGAACGTCCCATGCCTAGCCGCCAACAAGCGCCTTCTGTTGGTGCGCAGACAGTCGTCACTTTTTAACTTTTTCGAAATTGTTTTCTCCGAATAGAGCCAACTTCAAGTCGCCGTCAAAAAAGACCGAGCGTCAGTATTGTCGGAAAACTCGTCAACTCATTTTGCAGATGATAATTTTAGAACTTCGCTGTGCCAGTGGCGACAAGCCGTAGGGCGTCAAGTTTTGTATCACGAAAGCATATTCATTTCAGTAAAACAACGAAGCGAATTATGACTAGATAGCCAAAGTTAAATTCTCTATATTTTCGCGACGCGGAATTTTGACTACTTCGATATCTGCAATTCGTAAACCTCCCCATCCAAACACACACAAATCTGTCTCTTCTCGATGAGGCCGATGCAGGCTTCCATTGCCAGGGGCGCGGCAACTGTACCGATCGTCTGCAACCGTCTACCGTCAAATACGGTTCCCACAAAGCCGTTTCAAGGCAGACGATCGGTCCACACACCCGATTCAAGGTATCGATCGTTATTGTCTATCGATTGTATTATGTTTCGGTTCCATAACACTTTCTAATAGAAATTTTAGAGAACCACTTTCGCACGTCCGATATGGTACCGGTACCGAATGCGTCTGCGTTACCGCAGAAGACTCGCACATGCGCAGTTTGCACCGAAAAGCCATCGTACCGTATCGGACATTCAAAAACGGTTCTTTAAAACTCCCAATCGTCGCGGAAGTGTAGAGATTACACTGAAGGTAGTGCATTTGGAACTTTGTTATCTAAAGGCACATTCGCATAGCAGCGTTCGCTTACGTTTTCTTACGTAATTCACTGGAACGTTCATGCCTCGAAGTTAGCGTGCGAGGCTAATCGTGTAACTGGTTGCCAAGCTTCATGCGAAGCACGGATGTTTCGGTGACTCTCAATGTGAGCGGAGGTAAACTTCCGTAACCTAACGCAACGTAAGCAAATGGTGCTAGGTGCACCGACATTTACGTCTACAAATGCAAAGCTCAAAAGGCGATACCCCCATCCAGCATGCACGCACATAAAAAAATCGAGAGAAAAAAAAACACTTGCCATATTTACAAATTTTGTTAAGCGGCATCGCCGTAAGAATTCAGAAGCGAAAACATATCGTGTGCAGTCTTCATCACCATCGAATGAAAACGAAGGCACAGGAACCCATAACTTAAACTGCGTTTCGTCTGAAAGGTGTAGCCGCATCAAAGGCCACAATCGCAAGCTCTTTGCTTCGGACGCAATTCAGCAGCAGAATCTAGTGTGCGACAGGACTACCCTACTGTATAAGCTAACGCCTCTAGCCATCGCTGCGGTACATTAGAAAGCCTTAATTTAGGATTGGTAGCAACACAGTCCACGGAGAGCCTTTGCCATTTAGTGGCGGACGCTGCACAGACATTTTATTTTCTCGCGCAAGCACATGCGTGCTTTGTCACGTGACGAAGAGACCGAGCAAAGCTTGGAGACGCCAGCAGATGATGCGATGAGCAAGTTGCCCGCTTCTTGCGTACGAGTTGCAGTGACGTCAGGACGACTCCGGGCTCTGATTGGCTTTGACTGAAACAGATAGTTGGTAGACCCCAATGCTAGATTTGACGCCTACCCACTATTTTTTTGCAATCAGCCAATTAAGAGCTCGGCGTTCTGACATCATCGCAACTCCCCAGCAAGAAGCAGACGAGCTTGCGATCCGCATAGACGCTTTCGCCCCCTTTTTTGCAGCTTGTATTGCAAGCGCGACCCCAATCGATGCAATTGCAAACACTCTCGGACCTAGGCACACTACGATACACGGTACACGATTTTGAGAATGCACTGTCTCTCGTATCTTTGCCTGTGACGTCAGTGTTTTCATATTTTCGAGCAGATGTCATTAACCGCGTTGTTGAGTGACGGACTTTTGGGCCATGTAGTCTCGGTTTGGCAAACTGTCTCCGCTCTGTGTTGCTAAATCACGGAGCTGTCAAGTTAGGGCTCCGAAGTAGGCGCTTAGAGACGCGA
>JAZHYW010040941.1:0-18794 GCA_037355805.1 Ixodes ricinus | reverse complement strand
GAAACGGGCGTTCCCCAGGGGTGCATTTGAAGTGTTACATTATTTTTGTTCAGATAAATTCACTCTCCCGTGAAATTTCCCGCCCCATTGAGCACTCTTTATATGTCGATGACCTTAAAATTTCTATTAGGACTTCATCTCTGCGAGTTGCCGAGCGACAACTCCAGCTTTGCATAAACAAACTGGGCAAGTGGTGTTTTCGAAACGGATTTCAGTTCTCGGCAGAAAAAAGTGCCATTGTACATTTTACGCGGAAACGTGGACTGTACCCCAATCCCGAACTGTCACTAAATGGTACACAACTCACTTGTAAAAACTCTCAAAAATTTCTGGGCGTCATTTTTGACCGGAAACTAACATTTGGAGAGCATATTGCCTGTCTTCGCAAAAACTGCCTAAAAAAACTAAATATTCTTAAGGTGCTTGCACACACATCTTGGGGGGGGGGGGGGGGACACGTGGAGTCTCTTTTGCATATTTACCGGGCTACAGTGCGTTCGAAACTGGATTATGGTAGCTTTGTTTACGGATCGGCTAGACAAAGCACAATTCGACAGCTTGATCCTGTTCATCACCAGGCAATTCGTTTGTGCACAGGAGCTTTTCGGACATCGCCAGTGGAGAGCCTATACATAACAGCCCATGAACAGCCCCTACATCTTAGGAGAGAATTGCTAGGTCTATTTTATGCAGGTAGAATTGCAATGTACAAGGACAATCCAGCCTACACTCATGTTCTAGCCCCATCTTTCACTGAGCTGTTTGCTCGACGCCCATCAGTCGCCCAACCATTTGGAATTCGTGTGCAGCAAGTTTTGTCAGACACTAGGGTTTCTATAAGCGAGGTTGCATCTTTCCGTCCACCACTCCCCCTTGGTATGACCCAAGCATTTCTTGTGATCTGCGGTTAACTGAATTCCAAAAGCCATATACTGCGCCTCTAGTGTACCAACAATGTTTTCTAGAAATCCTTAAAGAGTTCAAGGACTACCGGGTGTTTTACACTGATGGTTCCAAAACGGGTAATGCTGTTGGAGCAGCCTTTGTTTCTGGGACCACCAGAAATGCTTTCCAGTTGTCTCCAATAGCATCTGTCTTCACATCTGAATTGTATGCGATTATTGCCTCACTTAAGCACATCAGAAAGTACCGGATCAAGAAATCTCTCATATGCTCGGACTCTTTAAGTGCACTAATGGCTATCGGTGCTATAGGGCCTAAGAAACACCCATTTATTGCAGATATTCATACGCTGTTACGAGAAATCCAGTCAGTAGGTGGACATGTTCAGTTCCTCTGGGTTCCAGGGCATAGTGGCATAACTGGAAATGAGCTTGCCGACAAAACTGCCCGACAGGGTCCGTTCGAAGACAGAACACACATGCCTTTGCCCTTAAGTGACATTCGCCGTGAGATGTCCAAGAGTGTCGCGACAAAATGGCTGCGGCAATGGAAGAAATGTGAAGGTAACAAGCTTCATACTCTTCACCCTACTACAGATAAATTTCAGGACCACCGTCACCTCTCGCGTCCTGACAGTGTATTGTTAACACGACTGCGCATTGGACATACACGCTTAACACACTCACATCTCTTAATGGGCGAGGAATCTCCTACCTGTGAAGCATGTGATTCAGACCTTACAGTAATGCATCTCTTTGTTTGCAGGAAGCTCGAACCTTTCCTTAAACCACTTTTGGCACCACTATGAAGATTTAACATTCCATTTCATCCGTGTTTGGTGTTAGGTCATGAACCTCAGATTTCGCTCAAAGACTTATTCACGTTCCTTCAAAAAAGTGGACTCAAATCGCTTCTATAATATACATCAATTTTTTGGAGCCCTTTACACTCTATAGGCGTCATTACCCATTTATGTATAAGTGAAACACAGCACATTAGTTTTACCCATATGCACTAACATACTACATATCTATTAGCTAAACAGGATCTTGGCGCTATTTGGCCCTCGTTTTGCCCTTGCGCCATAAAACATCAAATCATCATCATCGACCCCCGCGGAGGAACTACGCCCCGCCCTCACTCTTGGATTTGCTCTTTTTTGTTGACTTGGCTGCTGAGCTGAGCGTCTCGACTTCCGGTGAGATCTGGCAACAACGCACGTTAAACATGGCGCCGGTATTGTTTTGGTTTGATGGTACACGAGAATAGAGCTGTAACGAGAAGCTGCGCGGTTTGCGAGCACATAGCGAAGACGAGACCGGAGAAGTGCCCCTGTGATGTTCCCGGAAGACGGAAAGTATCATTCGTAATCGTCGTGTGGCTTGGAGAGCGAAGGGAGTCACAGGGTCCGTGAGTGCGCAACCACAAGCCAACGTTCACGACAGCGCTGCGTTGACTTCGGCGATCTCGTTCTTTTTGGTGCAACACGGCGATGCGACAAAGAACTGAAGCGTTGGTGGTGTGTGTGGTGCGGTGCTTGCAAGTAGACACCCACACTAACACACAGCGCAGATTGGTTGCTGTGGGGTTCAGTCCCGTCGTCGTCAGCTGATCCAGTCAAACTGGTCCGGGAGGACGCAGCGAGCGTTTTTAAAAGTAAATCTTCCTTCGTTCCGTTTTAAAATGTGGAAGATTCCCGACGCATACCGTGAGTAAAAAGCTGCGGGCGTTTTCAACAAAATTACGTCGTTGTATTTGAACAATGAACTCCGAATTGTTGTCCTAAATCTGCCGTTTTTATGCTTCGTGTTGTTGGACTGCGTTTGCACAGCGACGTGTTGCGCTCGTCATGCGGTGTGAATAAATTTGGGCAAGATTACCTGCCCACAGATGCATGAACTGAGACCATTTTTTACGTAGTGAACATAGTGCTTTTTTATTTTGTGTGTCTAGTCGCGGACGTTAGGTGCACCCGGTGCGAATCTCGACGGCCTCCGGAGCGATATGACGAGAACGTAACTGGACACGTTTGTCGCTACGCGAACGCCCGATTGCCTCCAGCCAAATGGCATTCCTTTCGGGGCGACATGGCTGCTGGAGGGCTCGCTGTCGGGATCACTCACCTGACATCTCCGAAAAGTCGGCATTTGCACGCGCCAGCAAGCAAATCTCGTTTCTTCGTCTTTTGGTAGGTCTTTTCGGTCTATACAAGGCTATTGTATAAAAGTTTTGTTTGTATTTTGGGATTCTTTCTTTTATGGCTTCATGTTTTTCGACATAGTTTTGTCAGGTTATATCTCGTTTAGACTTGTGTGGAACTGTTGTGGTCTAAACTTTTGGATCATGCCGCGTATATGTATCTGGGGATTATCTGTTTTGGTATGTCTAGGCTAGGAAACTGTATATTGGCTGTGTTAAGATTCGGCTAATGAGCTTATATGAATTTGATGTAGATCATAATGTAAAAACAGCGCAAACAAACACGGACGAAGGAGAAGAAACACGCAGACGGGCGTCTGCGTGTTTCTTCTCCTTCGTCCGTGTTTGTTTGCGCTGTTTTACATTATGATCGAACGAATACCAACTAGCCCAGCTCTCGACATTAATTGAATTTGATGTATATGTACTTAATAAGCATGATGTATTATTGTGTACGATGTATAATATGTGTATGATGTATTATATGTGTAAGACGTATTATATGTATGTTGATGCTCGCTGCATGCCAAGAGGGGGTTAAGGCCTTGTCAGGCATTCGTGCCTTTAGCCTTAGACCCCCTCTGCGGAACATGTATCCGCAGACACAAATAAAGAAAAAAAAAGAGAAAAAAAAACACGCTAAGCAAACAAAAAGGAAAACGAAAGAACCGCGCTCTGAAAGCCAAAACCCCGCGTCGCTTCCTATCACTAATACCTGCGACAGCTGCTAAACACACACTACATCACTTCAAGAAGTCTCACTCAAGCACCCGGGTCAGCACGAAACACTGATCACTTCGGCGAAACGATTAGTCGAGGTAGGCGAGACAGGCGGGAGCAGAGACTTCGGCGGCCATGAAAGAATGGCGAAGCTTTTGTTTGTTTTGGTATGAATCCAAACAGAAGTGCCCTTCTTGTAAACCTTTTGTAAAGAATAATAACTCTCATCACATGGGTTATTCTTTAAACGTAAAAATATGCCGCTCAAAAGGAAATTGCAACATATAACAAAGGTTCAACAACCAAGATCTAAGCTGTCAATCAAACTCTTAGTCAATGAGAAGTATAGCAGCCGATTGGGATTGACGTCACGGAATCACAACTTCGTGGCGCGCGATTTAAAACGGACGAAATAGCCGCAAACTAAAATAAGTCTCACACAATGAATATTGCTGTAAAAAATTTTTTCCTCCCGGAAAAATTGTTTTTTGACATGCTTGTCCCAATTAGGCTGTTTAAAAAAAAAAACTTCTTTCCCAAGGTTCTGCGGCACAATTAATATTGTTTTTATGCTTTCAGGTAGCGCGTCCCGACCTAGGTGCATTTTAACTTCGGTAGCAAGACGCGGCGCATCCGCTGGGGAGACGGGGGTTGCACCCTTGTAACCTCTTCCACTGTATCTGTGTCGGCGCCAAAATGGCCAATTAAAGCCAAAATAGGAGTAACGTGCGGTTCCTCGAGTGGCCGCTGCGGGAGAAATGGCGGCGTTGTGTTCGCCATTAGCTCGATTCGCGAGGACAGGTCGGGACCACTTTTTCAGAGCAGTCTTTATGGCAGTTTCCCAACTGAGTGGCTTAGTAACGTTGCCGGAGTGTAAACGTATATGTAATCATCGCCGTTGTCCATTCAGTGAAGACAGTTGTCTCCCACCGCATATGCAATCGCGAAGGCAAGGCAACAACAATCGTGCGAAGCAGACGAATAAAAGAATTCCGTGTTTTCTCGACAAACGCGAGATTCCCCGAGAAGACGCCGCCGTCGGGTGGCCCTGTGTTTGACGTCGACGCAACGCGCGTTTTTTGCTCAGTGTGAATGCGCCTTAACCGCGGGGCATGCTTCAAAGGCTCCGATAGTGCGGTACGCGGAACACGGTAACGGTTTGCTAAAATTCCTTATTATTACACTACCAGGACCGGGCGTGCAGCTCAGGAGCCTCGCTCCGGCACGACCCCGAAGCGATCGTACGAGAACCACTCAACAGAAATGACAGAAATAGAAACGAAAACGCCATGTTGGATTATTTATGGCTTGGCATAGAAACGGCTTTAAAGTAGTACTACTACGCTCAAACGTGTTATAAAAAAGCTGTTTTGAAATGTCTGCCAGGTATTTTATCATTGGCATGATCAGTTGTTAATATGATTTTATAATCCACCAAATATAAAATAATATGCTGATTTTTTTATGTAATGAGAGCCCCTCACCACGGATGAGGAATTCGGCGCTACTGTACAAAAGTCGACTCCATTGGCTCTATGGAAAATGTCCGGGGGTTGGTGATGAACCTAACTTATGCCGATTCAAAAATTCAGCGCCTAATCTTCGGATTCGGCAAAGTTGAAATTTTGCCAAACTTTTCAAGACATAGATTGATGGATGCTAACGGCTGTACCCTTTTATCTGTCGGTAGCTTGCGCCACCTAGCATAGAAATGAAGAACCGAAAGTATTACTTCTTTCCTCTGCGGGGTGGGATATCACCAGGATGATCGACCTTTGGGATGATCATCCAGGACTGATCGACTCCCCCCCCCCGCGTCTTCCCCCGCAAAAGGGTCGCCAATCTTCCTTTGGTCAAACCTAGTCGGCGTTACCCCAGCACTGGGCCCACTGGAAGCCAAGGCGGAGACTTGGGGCCGGAGCCTCCATCAGGTTGTCAGCTCATTTTTATTTTCTGCTTATGGTACTTTTGCCGAACATTCAGAGGTCTAATGACTCGAACCTAGTGAAAGGTTTGTCTCTCTCATCCGTACAGGTCGAACTGGACGTTGTGTCCGGCGCTGGTCCTCCAGGGCGCGTCTCGTGAGGGCAGAGGCCTCCCTTGCGGTGAGCAGTGGCAGCCGCTCTCCCCCGGCTCCACCCATCACCAAGCAGGACGCCTCGAAGTTCACCACGCACTGCAAAAACAACTCGTTGCGTCCCACTATCGTGTCTGGAACGCGACTCCAAATGGTGAGCTTAGCGCGTCCAAAAAGGGGTCCCTCGAACCAGTGGCGTCACAAGGGGGGCGGGGACCGCCCCGGGTGCAGCGCTCAGGGGGTGTCGCGGCGGGCTACGAGAGCGGGGGGGGGTGTCGCGGTGGGCTCCCGCCCCGGGTGCCGCTGACCCTCGTGACGCCACTGCCTCGAATTCCGTGTCGCGCTGTCGCCGGCTGCGATCCTGGTGATGGCACAGCAGCGGTGATAAATGTGGCAGACATGGGCGTACCTAGTGTCACTAAATAAAGCTACTCTAGGCGTACCAACCGGGAGGGGAGGGCAAGGGGGCGCTTGCCCCCCCCCCCCCCCAGTTCTGAGGGGGGGGACAGACATGTATCCCCCCCCCCCCCGGAAACAGCCGCCACTAGGCAGGGCAAACACTGGCTGGCGGCGCCCAAGGGATACCAAGGGAACCGCCCCCCGGCTCAAAAACAACCGGTTTTGAGGGGGGGGGGGTTTCCCCCGCTTAAAAACAAGTTGGTACGCCACTGGTGGCAGACGTCTGTTCTGCTTCAGGTTGCTCTCTAGCTTGACAGTGCACGGAAGCTTTGGTAGCCAGGAGTTGAAGCGTCGTGACAGCACTGACACTCGCGTTTGTTTGTGCTTTCTGGTGGAAATTCTTCGACCAACCACCAGGATAGCGACACTGACAGCAAACCACTTTTCTGACGTCATTTGTTGCCACTTCGAGATAACTTTGGATGCGCAACAGGACGCCAAACACAGCAGTCGAAGACGCGCCCCAGGCACCGTCCCACGTAGCACGAGAACGTTCTGAGAACATTAATTCTGGGAATGTTCAAAAGAACATAGGCAACATTCTTGGAATGTTGAAAATTTACGTAAGAACACTCTATCAACGTTGTCGGAGTGTGGCGCAGACACTTTTCGCTACATTCGGGGAATGTTTTCTAAGGGACATTCTTAGAATGGTCTGAGAATGACATATATAGAACATTAACAGGGCATTCAATCAACATTCAGATATCCTAACAAGGTTCTAAGAACGTTCTCAGAACATCTAAAGAACTTCTGTAATTTTCTTAAAATGTTGCAAATTTATGCAGGGGCATCCTTTCAATCTCCCCAGAACGTGGCGCGGGTACATCGCTACATTCAGGGAACATTCACCGAGTAGTATTTACAAAGATTACACAATTACAGCTTGCTTGAGGCTAAGCTCCTCAAAGGGCGATATTTTTTAATCGAAACAGATTTTTAGAAGGCGCAAGCACAAGCTAGCCGCTTTCCCAGTGCGCCAGCGTGAGTCACGTACTAATGACAGTGTACTCCTACACTCCTACCTGTCAACTTCTTCCATTCAAAATGTGCTCATAACCGATTACGCACTGACACCCCAAAGGTCGTATTTTTGTATTGTCTAAAACGATGCAAATAGACCATTTGCTATATTACCCAAGCATCAAGGGGAATGCAGGGATTGGTGTTCCACGCGCCACACGCGCACGCCTTCCCCGTATAAAAGATTCGAAGTAAATAACCAAAATAAAGCGTTTAGGAACGCGCGTGCAAATGCCATTTGTTTTAGGTGTTTGCTTTAGAAAAGTTACTACTGCTGAGGCCAGCACGTGCGGCGCGTTGAACACAATCCTGCATTCTCCTTGATGTTTGGGTAATATAGCAATAGGTCTATAGACCATTTGCTGTCTTACCCAAGCATCAAGGAGAATGCAGGATTGGTGTTCCACGCGCCACACGCGCACGCCTTTCCTGTATAAATGATTCGAAGTAAATAACCAAAAGAAAGCATTGACGAACGCGCGTGCAAGATGCCATTTGTTTTAGGTCTTTGCTTTGGAAAAGTTACTACTGCTGAGGCCAGCACGTGCGGCGCGTGGAACACCAATCCCTGCATTCTCCTTGATGCTTGGGTAAGACAGCAATAGGTCTATTGCAATCATAGACACGCAAAAAAAAAAAAATACCGCATCGCAAAAAAAAACAAAAAAAAACCTCCCCACGCGCGCGCGCGTTATTTTATTTTTGGCGTTTTTCTGTCGCGCTCCTCACCTCCTCGCTTATTTTGATTTGTGATGTCAAAACTCATGAAATTAGAAGCTTTGTAAGCGATACTTCTATGACATTTAATAACGGCAATCGTAAAACGTGTTTTTTGACGCAATTGCGAACGCACTACGGCCCTTCTTTTGGAGATACCAAAATCGGAGTCCGGTGTAATGTCGCCTCCTGGATTTGTATCTTCCCTCGGAAAACATGGCGGCGCTCGACGCACATAGCAGAGGATGATCAGTGAGTCGGAGAATCGGACGAAGTGGTCTTTTTAGGTGCCCGCGACGACCTCCCAAGGCCCGTTCACACTTGCGACAGTCACTGAAGCGACCAGCGACTGGTTTTTGGTCGCGGAGCGACCACAGGTTGGTAGCGACCGATTTTGGGCAGTCGCTCCCTGACCGATTTCTCAGTCGCAAAAACGAGTCGCTGGAAGGCGGAGCCAATCACAGTCTCGTCGGAAGTAATGCGTGCGTTTGTTTATATCCGGCACTGCTTCCCGCGGAAATCGCGGCGCACGGCGGTGGTAACTGGCATGGAGTTCTCCGCGGAAGCTCTTATTAATGCTGTCAAAGACTATCGGTTTCTTTACAATAAGCGGCACCCCGACCACAAGGATCGAAACAAAAAGCTGGAGGCCTGGAACGAGATCGGCGATATTTTCGGCATGGCAGGTACTTACAATATCACGGTTGAGGGAGCGCGGCAGCATTAAGCTTTTTTGTGTTTTTCTTGCCGGCACCTTTGATCAGAAAAACCGTTCAGCCGGCTCGGGAAGGTGTTGATTATTATCCGTTGGCAGTGAGCCTGGCGACTCGTCACTCGTCGGTCGCTCAATCAGGTGTGAACACTGGTGGTCGCCAGTCGCTAGTCGCTGCAGCAACTGTCCCAAGTCGCAAGTGTGAACGGGCCCTCACCGCCCAATTCACAAACCTCACTGAAATGGAGGGGCCCCTCCACTTCCTCGAGGAAGGCGCGAGGGCGGCTGGATTGGGTGTCTGTGCATCGTAGTTTCGGTTGTAACTCAGCCGGGGCAGCCTTTCAGACGTCAAGCATCGTCTGCTTGCTGCGATAGGCAGGCGGCACGGGACGCACGAAATCAAACCCGCTTTTCCCGGTCCGCCGGCGCCCTTCTCTCCCGCTCCTCACCTCCTCGCATCAGGTCGCGGTGGCAACTGCGGTAGCGGAGGCGTGAAAGAAAGTCGACTCCCAGGGCACCGCAATATCTGACGCCACCGCACTGGCGCGGATCGCGCGGGAACTTCAAATTCGGCATTTGGGAATTGTTTTTTTACTTCACAAATAGTGAATTCCCAAGTTCCGAATTTGGAGGGTAATGTCCGGGCATCGTTTTCAATCGTTTCAGATAATGTGGCGACCCACATTCAAATGGGAAATACCTTTTTGAAAGTTTAAACCCCAGATGCTAAAAATCTGGTCCATTAAAAACTGGCCCTGTACATACCCTGAGTGCCGAGTTCGTTATCAAGTTTTAAAAACCATTGCTTTTCTCGTACACCTTACATCACATTCCTCGGTAGACTCATATCAGATAAAACGGATCCCTTATGCTAAGTTTCCAGAAACTCCACTTAATTTGCATATTTTTGGCACAAAGTGGCATATAGTGGATGGTGTTTCGAACCACAGGTTACGTGCATTGCGGACGCTTACAACTGCTTATAAAGGCGAGAATTGTTGTTTGTACTAATTCTGGGACACATATAGTCGTTTATCCCAGTGCCCAGCGGGAAGAGTTTTACTTACGATGCGTGTCGTGTCGCCACCAGGCATGACACACGTGCTTTCTAAAAATGCCTGTCGTCTACTTTCCCAAAGGATACTTGAAGAGCTAATCATAGGGACCGACGGATAACGAGGCCGAAATTATGCTTAGAGCTCAAAAAAATTATAACACACAGTTGGCCTCGTTATTCCCAAACCGATTGCCGGACAAAACTGTCTATGCGAATTGCAAGCCAGGGTTGGTAATAGTGGTAACAAATGATACATATACGAATAGAATTCCCTGCCATAAAAAAATGATTTGGCTAGAGCCAAAGTAACGCGAATTGGGTGCAAAGAGTTTTGCGAAAGGAAGCGTAAACCGAAAAAAAAGACAGAAAAAAGAAAAATAAGAAAGAAACCTCTGTTCACAAGTATTTTCTGGTCACGTAACCAAAAAAAAAAAAAAACGAAAAAAAAACACAGGACAAAATTACGAAGTGCCCTCGTAGTTTTTCATACATGTTGTGTTATTTTTATTTGTGACCAGAATTCACGTCCGAGAATGCTTTCAGAACTTCAGCGCAAAACGAGTTTTCCTCATCCAAGTCACCTTCTGAAGCCAGTAGACCACACTGCGTCGTCCAGCTAACCAAGCAGCACGAGACCACAACCGGGAAGCCTATTTTTAAACACTCTGACGTGCCCGTCCTTCCATCCGAGGCCACCGTTTGACAAGCTTATCTTTCTTCCACCTGGATGCCGGAACCCCCACGGCAGTTTTGTTCCGTCCCCACTCCCTCTCGTGAGGATGGCTCGCCCCGAGGCCAATCCCATTCCGTCGACGCTCTTTCCATCTTTCTCTGGCCCTTTCCTCCCCGTCCCCCAGCTTCGGGAGAGAAGGTTCTTCCCTGCAGAACGTCCCGTGCTTGTACGGATAAAAGATGGAACTAAAAGCCAAGAGGAAAGACCCGTAAAAGTGGAGAGAGATGGGAGAAGCGGTACTCCATGCTCTAAGGTCCCAACAATAATCTGTTTTGCTCGGGGTGAATCTCTCAAGGTTTGAGCGGGTGAGAGGGTAGCTGACAGCATGGGTTCTTCCTCAGCTAGGGGCTAATGAAAGAATAAGCGGCTCAAAGACGCTCTATGCCAGGTATGACGTTGATCCTCTTTCGGCTTGAAATTGGGCGATCCTCTTATTCTGGGGTCGCTTTTTCGCTTGGCGAAGGGAGAGACTACTCTGGCAGAAACCAAAGAAGATCAACTGGACAAAAGAAAAAAATATCGAAAGGGCCCGGGTTATTAGGGAATAGGACTATGGCAAGACATATTGCTACTTTGCTTTGATGCACTTGACCTTTCACCGATAGTCGCGATCGATTTGGAATCGACGAAAGAACCTTGGGGATGTCCTCGAGCTATCCGTGCGTAATGACTTCACAAGTTACAAGTCCATGCAGGATGCTTGGGGTGGTTGAGCTCCTGGAAAATTTCACCAGTTTACAGATTACCACGCATTTTAAGATTGCTCGTTTCACATCGTGCACTAAGAGCCTTGGACAGCCAGACCTACATTTTGAAGCGGTGACCACGTTCTTTAGAGACGCCCTGAAAAGCTTAGAAGCGGATTATATATATACTCTGTCCCTCTGGCAGTATAACTGCACAATCCGCATGAGTGTAACTTTCATGACTTGTGCAGGTGTATACTTTATACAGCTGTAGTATACACCTGTATACTACAGGTGTATACGATTTGTGCAGGTGAATTATAAAAAGTTATATATAAATATATAAAATTTGTATATATACGAGTTTTATATATTTATATATAACTTGTTATAAGTCAATGTATGATCTCCTGACGAAGCCGAGCCTCTCGGCGAAACTATCGTAATACATACAATAAACTACTAGCATAGCAACTCCGCAAGTACGGATATATATATATATATATATATATATATATATATATATATATATATATATATATATATATATATATATATATATATATATATATATATATATTTTATTTTGGGTGGTTCAAGTCACCAGGCTCGATCTAAAATGGACCGTAAATATCGACGCCTGCACGTCGCCATCTAAACTTTTCGTCATGGGTGTATTTCACGGTCGGTTTTTTCTTGTAAAATTGTAAAGCGTAGTTCTCTTTTAGTAAAAAATAGGGCCAAGAAACTTGCCAGGGTCTACGGCGAGCGGCGACCCAGACGACCAAGTCGAGTAGCGGGGTGTGTTTGGCGTTCCCATTGATAAATGGCGTCGGGAGCAGTATCCGAAGGTGCAGCCGACCAGCGAAAGATAGCAGATAACACGCAAATGAAATCCGTTGGCAGCAAAAGCGCCGCCGTTAGGCAGACGCGTTTTTTAACTTTATTTTTGCTTTTATTGTTCGCATTTTTTTTAACCGAAGGTACATTTCGAAACGTTTATATTCATTTGAATAAACCACGGTGCTCGCGAGCCGTCGCGATAAGGAGGTAGCGCAATCTATCAATACGAACGCCAAACAGACCCCGCTACTGGACTCCGGTCGCCTGCGTTGCTGCCCGCCGTAGACCCTGGCAAGTTTTTTTGCCTTATTTTTTACAGAAAGAGAGCTACGCTTTGTAATTTTGCAAGAAAAAACCGACCTGTGAATTACGCCTTTGTCGAAAAGTTTAGATTGCTACGTGCAGGCGTCGATTTTTACGGTCCATTTTAGATCGAGCCTTGTGACTGGGACCACCCTCTATATATATATATATATCATACACAAGAAAGATTCATGGACTGAAGAAAAACAAGGAAAGGTTTATTGACGTTTCGAGAGGAGGCCTCTCTTCAGAATGACGATCGGGGGAGATCGGTACAATTTTCTCTAATCACGCAAAAAAAAAAAAAATTAGTTAGGCAAGGGCACGGCGTAAGATAATACGTGTTTGAGGGTAAAAGCGCTAAAAACAACGGACAAGTAAAAGGAACGAACAACACAGAGCGCTACTTGCAACTGAAGTTTATTCTCGGAAAACACACATATATAGGCACCGTGAAATACCGACATGTACTACAGAAATGCAACATTACCCAATCAGAGTACGTCTGTCCACTATCTACTTTACGAATGATTTTAAAAATGCCACCTCAGAGCCAAACAGGGCTATAGATGGAGTGCTGACACACGTTCCTTCAACGCACTCAGATATAAAAAACGCTTCGGATATCTCCCTTGTCATTTTATTTCGGTTTCGGGCCAAGATAGTGGTGTTGTCAAACCTCGGGACACACCCACATCTGTCACAGTGTACAGCCAGATTTCCCGAGGGGGACGATCGAACTGACAGTGCATGCTCCCTCACCCTATCATTTATACAACGTCCCGATTGGCCTATCTATACTTTGCCACATGATAAATGAATCTTATAAACCACGCCCCCGCTACACTCGACATACTTAGTCTTATGTTTCTTCTGACAGCCACCGATGCGCGTCTCCCCTCGGCCAACTTTTCCACACAATCTGCCAAGTAGATAGTGGACAGACGTACACTGATTGGGTGATGTTGCATTTCTGTAGTACATGTCGGTATTTCACGGTGCCTATATATGTGTGTTTTCCGAGAATAAACTTCAGTTGCAAGTAGCGCTCTGTGTTGTTCGTTCCTTTTACTTGTCGGTTGTTTTTAGCGCTTTTACCCTCAAACACATGGATCACCAGCTAGCCCAAGTGCATACCCTTCTGTAAGATAATACCCTCCAGGTGGGGAGAGCAGGCTCCCCGCGGCGTGCGAACAAAGGTCGCCCTTCACTCTCTCTCTCTCCACTACGGTTTCAAGCGGCTGCCAGCAGGCGGCCCGTCGACCCGTGGGCACGCACAGCCTCGCCGTCTGGCCGCTCCAATTTGATTCTTGGGTTCGCTTTAAGATTTACTTGTCAATGACTTGAAGTGGTGTTAGTGTGCCGGGATCTTCGTTAATCCCTCTTGGCAGATCTGTTCAACTCACGAATTCGGAATGATTCCTTCTGTTCCCGCTCGCGATGTGTACCAAATACGGATTCTAAAATTGTGACAGTTAATTTCTCAAACGAGTGATCTTTTAGTTTTAGGTGTTTTGAGAGTGGCAGAATGGGTTTTTTTCCGCCATTCTTGGCGACTCCCAGATCAAGTACGCCATTCTTGGCGCCATTCTTAGCGACTCCCAGACAAGTACGCCATTCTTGGCGACTCCCAGATCAAGTACGTGTTCCAAAATTTTGACCCTCATCTATCAACTGTCCTGCGTTCATCTCTGTGAGTGGTGCCCGCGTTGCGGACATAATCGGGGAGCTCTCCGGTGTCCCCGGCACGGTGAGGACACTGGTGTTTCACGTCGGAACCAACGACCTCGCGGACCACGGAGCCGCGGGAACCTTGGAGCGGTATGGAGAGCTCATCAACGCTGCTCTCAGTCGATGCCCTTTTGTTGAGCGGGTTTACGTCACCCTCGTGCTGCCCCGATTCGTGAACCGTCGCCGGGTGCGAGAGGAACAATCGCGCCTTCGTCACCAGATTCAACTGGGAGGCGAAGGAGTTCAAATGACGCTGTGAGAGAAAGGTGTCGTCGCTCTCAGAGGGTCTTCTACCTAGACCACGGATTCCTCTCTCTCCTCCTGCTCGGGTCCTGGCAGCTGACGGGCTCCATCCGAGCTTCGAGGGCGTCGTCTCATCTCGCAGCACCTCAGCGAGGTAGTGTACCAACGCCGGCCCAGACCGACTGACGGTTGGTCTTCAGGTTTCCGCCTCGACGAGCCTGCGCGTGTACGCCAACCTTCTACAAGTGGTTCAGTGGTACCTGGGAACGCGGCACAGCAGGCCACCTCACCCAATCCTACGCCACACCCTAGGACCAGCGGGCACGACCAACATCCGCAGCAGCCAAGCCCACCCGTGGCCCCCGTACCCGACTCCAAGCCCGGAAGACATTTTCCGAGGTCGCCCGCATCACCTCATCAGCGCAAGGTGCTCGACGTAAGGACTGACTTCGTCCGAGTGAGGAACTGTACACTGAGTTTAAATCCCCGTCTTTTCTGAAACTGCGTAAACTATCAGACAAACGAATTCGTCACGAGATGCACGCCACTAACCTCAAAACTTACGTTAATGCGGGTGTACCACCTAAAGGCTTATCTCTTTATTTTCCGCCATCAATGCATGGGCTATGCCAAACCGATCTCAATGATTGGAACGCTGTTCTAAAAACGGTTCACTTGAATTAACGAAAATTATCGTTGGCCCCTGCGAAAATCAGCAGCAACCTTAAAGGGATACTTCAACGAAATTTGAAATATTCCCGTCGTGTTCAAAAATGGGTTGAATATGATCCACAATATCCGTAAATGACAATCGCCGTTTGTATTTTGATCCTGGTGGCTGTATTTTTCTTTATAAACGGTCCACTCTGGCAAGCGCTTGAAGAAGGCCCAGTTTAGAGCACGTGACATCCAACGCAATCGTGACGTAGGTCGTCTCAAGATGAGCAAAGCTACGGCGAGGCTGACGTCGAGAGGATCGCCTAGTCGTTCCAGCCACCGAAGCGGCTGCTTCTGTGCGAATTTTGAGTGACGGGTTAATCTTCTATAATCTTGTAGGGGGACAATAGCGACTTCTGAGACACACGAAAGGGATGCTCGGGAAGAGGGGAGTTCCTCCTTCCCCTTCTCTCGTCGTGGCCGGAGGCGAGACGACCTCCGTCACTAGCTGTCAAGGTTCCTAGACGAGCATTACAAACGAGGCGTTAGCGACATCCACCAGGTGCGCTTTGCTAATCGTTTAATTCGTTTTAAAATTCCTTTTCAAGACTTTTTTAACAAGATATTGGTATGTTCCATGGGATACTGCTCTTTTGAACACATATAGACCAAAAAATGAGCGCCGACATTTCGTTGTAGTATCCGTTTAAAGTCACGCGAAATTCAATTGGAAATTAATCAACCACTAACTTTTCAAGAAAAGCAGCAGTTAGAGTCATTTGGAGCTAAAAAACGCGACGAATTAGGGAGAGTAAAACTAAGAAAACGAGCAAGAGGTAACGTGCCTCTCCCTCCTCCGACATCGTTTGAACGGAGCATGGTACTCGGGCCGAACAACTCGACGGGAGATCCCACAGACGCCCTAGAGGGCTGCGAGAGCGATGAGCGGGTGGGGGATGGTGGGACTCCGGGGACCGCACGTTGAAGAATCTAGTAAATTTATCAGATATCGCTCTTACATCAGACGAGCAGACGCTACTTTCGAGGGGGCTACAATTCTGCCACCCGGCCAGTTTAGCGAGTTCTCTCTCCTACAAGACCTGGACAACTTTGCACGCAACCTTCGGCTGCGAGAATATTTTCACGGCAGACCTGAAAATGTCCCTGATCCTTTATTAGTAAACACAGACAAAAGCTGGACTCCCAACGCTAATCGCGATAAACATTTGGATCTATACATAAAAGCAGTCCAAAAAGACGTAGTGGCAAAATACAGAGAACGCAGACCGCACACCTACAACTTAAGCTCTTCCGAGCGGGATTCTCTCAAATCCCTGAGCAGTAGACGTGACATAATTATTAAGCCAGCCGACAAGGGAGGGGCCATTGTAATAATGAACACCGATGATTACTTAGATGAAGGCCATCGCCAATTGCGAAACACGTCATTTTATCAGGCACTCGAACATGATCCTAGTAAAGCACATTCCGCCATTGTTCTGAACGCACTCACGGACCTGAAAGATAGGGGCAAAATATCAACGGCTATTTTTGATTCTCTCAAACCAAAATATCCTAAAGTAGCAGTTCTATATGCTTCCAGAAATACATAAAGCGGGGAACCCTGGGCGCCCCATTATATTCATATGGCATGGGTACACTAACTGAACCTATCTCAAGTTTCATAGACCGCCTTATTAGCGAAATTCCACCGACATTTGATTCTTTTGTAAAGGACACTAACCATTTTCTCTCACAAATCTCAACGGTCGTAGTTCCAATCGGCTCTTTCCTGGTAACATTAGACATCTCCTCACTTTACACAAATATCCCCCACGACGACGGAATTGCCTCGCTGATTGATGCGTACGAGAGCGTAAGGCGCCAAGACCTCCCCGACTGTGGCACTCTGGCAATACTTGCCCGCCTTGTATTGGAACTAAATAGCTTTGAATTTAACGACAACATTTTCCTACAAGTCAGCGGAACCGCAATGGGCACTAGAATGGCTCCCAACTACGCAAACATCTTTATGAATAGACTAGAAAAAACATTTCTTTCGGACAGACCTCTGCGACCCTCCTTTTACAGACGATACATTGATGACATTTTTTTAAATATGGGAACACACGGAGGACCAGCTTTTGGAGGTCATCAGGGATTTTAATTCGGCACACCCAGATATTAAATTTACGCGCACGTACTCGGTTACTCCCGAACCGAGGTTAACTTTCTTGACGTCACGGTCGTGGTGGTAGGAGAGAGTTTAAAAACAAAACTCTACAGGAAACCTACAGACAATTGAAATACTTGCATTACAACAGCTGCCACCCCCGCCACTGTAAAACTAGTATTCCGTATGGTCAGGCGCACAGATTCCGACGGATATGCTCGGACGAGGGTGACTTTAATGCCAATGCAGCCCACCTTCGGAGCGCCCTCATCGAGCAAAATTATCCGCCACCCGTCGTTGACAGCACAATCGAGAGAGCAGGGCACTAGACCGCGATAAACTCCTAACTGGCACGCCGCCGGACCGAAGGGAGAATCGTAAAAATAACTTAGTCTTAACGTATTCAAACAATAACACGCCTAACATTAACAAAATTCTAAAAAGACATTTTAATATTATCCAACAAAGCGAAAGTCTGAGAAATATAATTCCTTCCCCACCACGCGTTGTATTCAGACGTCCTAGAAACCTAAAAGTATATGATTGTGAGGGCCAGGACCAGCCCGGTGGAGAACATTGGGAGCCGACCATGCTTGAGTCCGCGATGTGAGGTTTGCCCACACGTCTCCCCCACCCGGACAGCTTACGGGATCAAACTTGACCTTCCGAATTCGGGGTGATCTACACTGCTCTACCGCCAACGTTGTATATTTACTGGAGTGTGGGCAATGTCACATGCAGTACGTGGGCCAAACAAAATCTCCATTCCGGATGAGGTTCAATAATCATAGTTCTGACTCCGAAAAAAAGCCCACTCTGCCACTCTCAAAACACCTAAAACTAAAAGATCACTCGTTTGAGAAATTAACTGTCACAATTTTAGAATCCGGATTTGGTACACATCGCGAGCGGGAACAGAAGGAATCATTCCTAATTCGTGAGTTGAACACACTGCGAAGAGGGATTAACGAAGATCCCGGCATACTAACACCACTTCAAGTCATTGACATGTAAATCTTAAAGCGAACCCAAGAATTAAATTGGAGCGGCCAGACGGCGAGGCTGTACCTTTCCTTGTTTTTGTTCAGTCCATGGATCTTTCTTGTGTATTTCAATATTCACCGGCCCACAAGCTTCCATCATATATATATATATATATATATATATATATATATATATATATATATATATATATACACATTTCCCTATTTTCTCTTTCTTTTCTTCATCCTCCTTGTTACTATAAAATTTAAAATATGGATTCCTTGAGGGGGTAGACTGCTCTTCATTTGTCGAAGCAGCTTCTAACCGCTGCCTGACGCCCTGATTCAATTTTCCCACGTGCGTTTTTTTTTTGTTTCTGGTTTGAGCACGTCGTTGTCATGTCGTTGAGCAAACCTTTTGGAGCGCAGTTTAAGAAACTACGGGAAAAGCAGTCGGCAGAGATCGAAACCCAGCGGAAGCGCCTACTAACATGGCTTGTTCAACCAGGTAAGTGCGTGGATATATTGCTGATCGGAGCGCGGTCTAAGTTCGTATATATGTAAAATAATAATTT
>JAZHYW010040939.1:0-58829 GCA_037355805.1 Ixodes ricinus | reverse complement strand
TCCCAAATCTGGGTGAGGCTTTTCGAATCACCTCATTAATTGGCTTCACAATGTATCGCGCTACAATTTACCACAGAGGTGCCTGAAGGTGGTGAAAGAATCACAGAAAAAATTGCAAAGAATAAACTTACCCAAATAAAAAGTAAAAAAACACAAAAAAACTGGTTTTGTCTACCTATGGCATTTGTGTGCTATATGCGCATCCTCCGACTGGCACAACAACAGACAGATGGCAGCAACGGCACAGACGCCGTGTGGCAGCTCAGTAGCTCCACGGTCACACCCAAAGCACACCACATGTAGCTGAAATTATTTGACAAACCATCGGTTTGATTAGTTTTGTGTCCATTTAATGTGTTTTACTAAAAGTGAAAATAAAATAAAAAAGGTGTGCACCGTTCATGACTCAAAAAGGTTGTCTGGTTTTGGTGCGACTGGGCAGCCGCTGAGCAGCGACGAGCTGCAGGGGCCGATGTCGCCATCTGTCGGTTATTGAGCCGGTCAGATGGTGCACAGTTAGCAGACGGGCGCCATAGGTAGAAAAAAATAGTTATCATTTTTTTACCTTTTACTCGGCTAAGTTCGTTCTTCGAACTTTTGATGCAGAGATTCCATTACCTCCGGGCACTTCCGTCATAAATCGTAGCGTGATGCATCCCCAAACTGACTTCTGCGGTCACTTTAAGGCTTCACCCGGATTCAGAACCCTGCAGCATAGTGTAGTGTATGTGTGAGCAGGCCTTGAATGCTGAACCGAAATTTGGATTTCACAAAATAAGGTAGCCAAACCCCAAAACACCACTCATAAAGCGATATCTCGAACGGATGGCCACATTATTGTAAAATAAGGATGCAATTGAGTGAGAATCGCAACGTCTCGTTTCCTGCAGAATAGTTGAGGAGGGAGGCAAACGGCCTTGCTTTCTTCCCGTTTCGCATCCTCGCGGAGTCAAAGCGAGAAGAGGAGCAAACGAAAATCGGCGATGTCACGGGCCTTTTTGGCCATTGTTCAAGCACGCTCTTCTTTCACAAGTATACGACCATTTCCTTGTCGCTTGCCTCCTCTTAATTCTCTGTTTTTCGATTCCATTACCCATTTTTATCTATTCCAATCTATTTTTTATTGCTTCTAAGTGTTTCTGTTCTCTTCTGCGCGCGATATTTCTTGTATATATATATATATATATATATATATATATATATATATATATATGTAGTATTTGTGTCTTTATTTTGCCTTTTTCGACGGGAGGGCCGACGGACAACACGCCGCTTCGCGCGTTCTTCCCCGGGTGAGTACTACCGTTGCTACCGATTCCTATGGCACTGTTAGCTGTTCATTTTGGTTCATTTGACCCGCGTGCAGTCGAGAGGAGCCGTTTATGAACACCCGCGCACATGTCATAGGGGTAGGCAGAGCTCTGAATCAACAATCGCGACGCAAGAGCCTAGTGCGCTGTGATTTGGCCGCCCGCGTTCGCTCCATTGATTCGCACTGTAGCGTGTGCCTTCGAGTGCCGCTTACTTGACCAAGGTACAGCACGCCGCTTTGTCGCCGCGAACCATTTGTCCGAATGTTTGCGAAGCTGAGGCATATGCAACGCTGCGGCGCCTGACAACTGCGCGCTGCGGCGCGATCCCTTCGCAAACGCCGACGGCTCAATGTCGTGGCTTGAATGTGCCTATGGCATGCCTTCGTAATCTATCTGCTAAACGGTTGTCAGTTGCCAACGCCCTTTTTCCAGTGCAGAGATTTGTTGCCTCGAATCTTTTGTCCGAATGCCTGCGAAGCCGTAACACCGTTCGTCATATCAAACGTGCGGTGCGTGACAAACTGCGCACAGCGGCGCGAGCCCTTCGCAAGCGCCGGTGGCCCAACGTCGCGGCTTGTATGCGCTTATGGTATGCCTTCTTAATCTATCTGCTAAGCGGTTATCAGTTGCAAACACCCTTTTTCAAGTGCAGTGATGTGCTGTCACCCAGGCAGTCATCTTGAAACTCATAGTTCCTTCGATAATTTTATTTCTTGAGTCAAGATGTCAGCTGATGCTCGAGTCAAGATGTTAGCAACTGACAACTGCCGAGGAGACGGATCATGAATGCATGCCAAAGGCGCATACAAGCCGCAACGTTGAACCGCCAGCGCTTGCTAAGGGCTCGCGCCGCTGCGTGCAGTTGTCAGGCGCTGCAGCGTTGGACATGCCGAACGATGTTACTGTTTCACACTCACTCGGACGAATGATTCGCGACGGCAAAGCGGCATGCTGTATCTTGGTCAAGTAAGCGGCACTCGAAGGCATACGCTACAGTGCGAGTCAACAGAGCGAGCGCGGGCGGCCAAAACACAGCGCACTCGGCTCTTGCGTCGCAATTGTTGATTCAGAGCTCTGCCTACTCCTCATGTGCGCGGGTGTTCATAAACGGCTCCTCTCAACTTCACGCGGGTCAAATAAGCCAAAATGAACAGCTAACAGCGCGATAGGGATCGGTAGCAACGGTAGTACTCACCCGGGGAAGAACGCGCGAAGCGGCGTGTTGTTTGTCGGCAGGGCACTCCCGTCAAAAAAGGCGAAATGATGACACAAATACTATATATATGCAAAAAATGTCGCGCGCAGAAAAGAATAGAAACACTTAGAAGCAATAAAAGATACACTGGAATAGATAAAAATAGGTAATGTAATAGAAAAACAGAGGATTAAGAGGAGGCAAGCAGACAAGGCAATGCAGTCTCAAGGCAGAGCGGCCAGGCGAGGGACAATCTCTGCCACGATTCCTCGCGCACGGGCTGGAGCGCTTGGGAAAATAGCAAATCGTCTATTGAAATCATCGGCATACTTAAGTACTAAGTAAATGCACGCTCGTTTACCATCTTCGGGCAGTCTCGGGCTGTAAGGGCAGATGGGGAAGACCCTGACAGGGCCTCGACACAGCTGGCCACACCAAGAGTATCAAGTTGCTGTAAGAGAAGCAAAACGTGTGCATGTTAACACATGTCAAGCAAAACAATAAGGTGTTTTAGAATAATGTACGCAATTTTAGCCCATCCTAGCGCCAAATTTGGCGCTTGCGTTAGCGCACGCTGTGCCAGAGTGTTTTACAATAGTGTTTCTCCGCCGCAACGAAAAAGCCTAAGCACCTCGTGCTTGCAACGCCACAAAGGTACAGCAACACTATTTATTTTGCACATGAAAGCCTGTAACCTGAGAAAGAAACAAGTTTTTTGGTTCAGAGGAACATTTTAGATTCGTTTAAATATGAGAATGCAACGGAAGCGGTTGACTGGTAATGTCCACTTGCGTCGCCTAGGCAAGAGAGGTCTCGTGTACTGACCTTCGCACACCGTACCTTTGCTGAGAAACGTTTGTGTGTCGCAAGCAGCAAGTTGCCGGCAATCGTTGCCCACCTTGCTGGGTCCTCTTAAACGTTTCTGACATGCACTCCTATAGGGACACAATGTCGTCCTGCGTTATAGATCGCAGTCGAGATGATGTGGTGACGGTCTAGGACAACTAGTCGAAAGCCAACTTGTCGACAGTCAACCCGTCGGCAGTTCATTCATCCAATAGCCGATTTGTCATAGGGCAATTCGTCGCAGGAAAACTTGTTGCAGAAGCTAACTGGACGCTGCTTTTAAAAAGCCAAAATATATATAATTTTTCCCTGACATTTTAAAGCAAATACGTCGCACATGTATCAATGGGGCGTGTGTTAACCTACCCGGTCCACTCGTTCAAGCCGCTTCGCGGCGACAATCTGCGACGACTCATTACAAAAAGTAGGAAAGAAAATTAACAAAAGGACAATCCCGAGATGACACATTTTTCAACTTGTCTCAAGGTTCTTTCCCGTCTTCGCCCTCCTGTGATTTTTTTTTTTCAGTCTTGTGGTTTAATTAGGGCACTGCACTTAGTCCAGACATAGAGTAACTGTATAGACTCTGCTTGCAGAGCCAGAGTATCGCGATTCTTTTCCTTTTGCTGCCAACTCCGTAGTGCACCGAGCTGGATTTGACCTTTGTGCGGGAAAGCAACCTTGCATGCCTCGAGTTTCGAGCGGATCATGTTTCTCGCTTTGTGCTTGATGTGCTGTCAGAGATGTGCTCCTACACTGAAATAGCACTAACTGGAAGGTTCTTTGACCATTCAACATTATGTGTAGACACTCGATACAGTATAATCGCATTGTTTTAAAACATGCTTTCAAAGTCTCGGAAGAAGACGACACGGATGACGATCGCGTAGCGCGCGCATCCGGGGCTCTTGCAGAAGCGACGGTAGCTTCCCGCAGTGTGGCCTTGTATCCAACATGGCCACCCTGGAAGCCCCATTGCAGTACTCTGGTCCGCAAAGCGGAGCATATTCAGTTACCCTATCCGACACGCATAAAAATTTAGGTCAAAAAGTAAGAAACCACAAAATTTTACCTCGAACTGTCATTCAACCAATTCGAGGAATCACCCTTAGACAGAATGCCTCTTTCGACTAGTTGCCCTTCGACGAACTACTCTAATACGAATTGGCCTATTTGACGAATTGACCATCGATGAGTTGGCTGTCGACCAGTTGGCCGGATCCCATGTGGTGAACGTCGCACTCACGACGTCTGCCGGAGCCGCAATCCCGGGAACCGCCATTTTTTAACTGTGCTCGTCTTGGCTTTAGCCAACTTCTCATCACGAATCCTCCTCAGAGCAACGCCAAGACTCTTTGCGAACGCACGCAATTCCCCAAAAAAAGCGTATGCAAAGTGCAAAACATGGTTAGCGTTCGGCGCATGCGCAGTGGCGACGACGCTATTCTTTGCGTACGCAAAGGCATGGGTACGTAAACACCCATGCCCCCCCCCCCCCCATCCCCCTGAGAGTCTCATTTTTGCTGAGGCCTCCCCTCCCCCTCGTACAGCATACGTGCCTAGCTGAGAACATGGCGGCGGCCAATCTTGTCTAGTTGGTGGCACCAAAAAGCGGACACAATCTCCGGTGTCCCTCCGTAATTTTCTCGCGAGAACAAACGCAAACTCTTCTTGCCATTGTAAATGAACTGAATATTGGCATCTCCAGCGAAATCAGCGCCGCGTAGCGGCAATGTTGAGGAGCTCAGAAGAGGAGGTCGTTTCTGTCGTCTGCTATCGCTGTTTGGTTCTCGTAGGCAGCATGGAAACAAACATTGTTTCCAGTAATTATTTTTATGCTTCCGCAGAGTCATTCTTATGCACTGACTAGAAGGTTCCTACCGTCGAAAAATCGCTTTGCTTTCATATGTAACACCGATCTTACTCTGCAGCAGGCACGTAGCCAGGGGGGGGGGGGAGAAAGTCCTTCCCACCCCCCCAAAAAAAATTTCTATTTTGCTGGGACCTCCTCTCCTCCTCATACAGCATTTTGTCATGGGCGGGACCTCCCCCCCCCCCACCCAAAACAAAATCCTGGCTACGTCCCTGCGCTGCAGAGAAAGAAATTTATGGTGGTCAGCGTGCTGAATGACAAAGACGACCTCCTTTCGTTCACCATTTTGCCTGACAAGCGCACCCCCTATAGTTCGCTGGAGTCGCGAATAGCTGAGCTGCTCAGTGAGGGCGGCCCCTGCTGTGGCCTTGCGCATTGGAGGTAGTCCCTAGAGTAAGTTGTAAGCAGGAACGGTGTCAAGAGCTCCAAGTGCTGGTACCGCAGAAAAAGTAGTTCCTACCTCAACGCTGCTCTTGCTTGCACCGGAAACTCTCGTCCTTCTGGTCCAATCATGATAGAAGTAGCGGTAGTGTCTTGAAAGCGGTTGGAAACGATCTTGCTCACCATGGCGTGAGCAGTAGTGTTCCCTCTCTTCTAGAGTGGCATGGCCCAGAACTCTCAGCGCTTTCTTGCATCCTGTAACTTCTTGCAGAGCATTAAAGACAGTAGTTAAGATCTTTATGCTCATCAGAAAGGACTCCGCATGCGAAACACGGGCCAGAAAATGAGATTACAAGGTTCGGCTCGCACCGGAAATGCAGGTTTAACTTTGAGATGTGACACAACATGGTGCCATCTTAGCGTAGGACTTGATATGCATTAGCATGAATGTTGGCGTATCTGCTTAATTATTAAAGTCGACGCACTCAAGTCGCATTTATGTAAACGTGGCAAACCTGGACGAGATGAACGGTAATTGAAGGTAACAATACTAGGCAGGATACTGAGGGAGAGGGGAAATGAGACAGCGCGGGGACATCAGAATGCCGAGCTTTGGTTGGAATGATTGGTGGGTAGATCTAAACCTAGCTGCCTTTGAGTTCATTGCACTCGTCGAACAAGTTAGAATGCAGAACACCAGCATCTGGTGTTTTGATCTTGCATCAGAATGTGTTCGACACATGCAGTGCAGACCAAGGCACCTGGCTGTAGGTCCACCCACTAATCATTCAACCAGAGCTCAGCGTTCTGACGTCCTCGCCCGCACTCGTCTCTTCTCTCTCTCAGTTGCTTGGCGCATTTGACATACTGAAACCCGAGACAGGTAAAGGACAAACACAACTTCGCTATCCAGCAAATCGCCCCAGGCCACAAACATACTAGTAGCCCCTTCTCTTGGCAAATAGCACGCGCCCCTACAGCGCTCGCCGAGCGGCTGTGTTTTCACACCACGCTATTCGGGAGCTCGCGCTGCCACTTCGATACATGTTCTGAAGCGCGCGCCCGGAGCAGTAGAGGGCCTCTGAAAACGATCTACTAAAACTCTAGCTCCAACCGATCCGCGGGAAATCGGCGGAGCGCGTCGAGCGAGCCGCATAAGTTCTTTGCGCTGCCTTTTTCGAGTCACTGGCAACATTTCAGTTTCAATATTTGTGTTGGCGATGTTGTGGCAGTCACGAAAGCGATTGTGCCAGTGCTACGAAAGTTACGTGGATATCTCAGGGATGCGGTGCCGTTACAAGCGCCGTTACGAGTATCGAAGGCAGGCGATGCAATACAACGCGGTGCCGTCGCTCAACCACGAAGACGAGTCCGAGTGCGAAACAAGCGCTCGCTATTTGCCAGGGAAAGGGGCGATAGGTTAAAGCATAGCTTAGCAAGCCCACGGCAACAGTGGAACACTTCGTTCTGAACAAAGAAAAGAGTTCCGCTTACCGGACGTTTGAACTATCCGTAGCCCTTTCGCTGCCAGCCAACGGTCAATGACTAGACGCGGCGTCTCCCAGATACCGTTTGACACACTTGCACAAAGTACTAGTAAGAAACACCCATAATTGAGGTTGTTAGAAGTAAAAAATAACCGCGAACGTCGGAGCGACCACCAACAACCGGCCCCCCCGCTCCGAACGCATAGCTATGGACGCCCGTCAAAAAGAAGTGAGCGGGGAGATTTTGGATGGTAGCTAGCGCCGCCTGCCCCATGCACCCTGTTTCGGTTTTGTTTTCAAAACCGAAAAAGATAAAATCGCTTTATCGGATACAAATAATACTCAAAACCACTAATATCATCAGAAACTTAATTTGAAACGTAGATGGGAGATAATGATGTCTCTCGTATTGGTAAAAAATCGCTCTTTATTTTTTTTGTTGTTACAAACGATGCCGTAATTTTGAACATAATTATTTTTGCACTTGATTAAATAAAAAGATGGGCGACTTTAATTCACAGTATGATTGAAGTTATTTGTGTGCCTAAATTTTGTCAGTTTACCTGTTGATATTTGACAAACATTTTACGCCATATCGAAATAAAAGGGCACGGCGTTAGCGCCACCTGCCCCATGCACCCCGTTTCGGTTTCGGTTTCAAAACCTAAAAAGGTAAAATCGCTTTATCGGATACAAATAATACTTAAAACCACTAAAATCATCAGAACCTTAATTTGAAACGTAGATGGGAGATAATGCTGTCTCCCGTATTGGTAAAAAATCGCTCTTTATTTTTTTTTTGTTGTTGTTACAAATGATGCCGTAATTTTGAACATAATTATTTTTGCACTTGATTAAATAAAAAGATGGGCGACTTTAATTCACAGTATGATTGAAGTTATTTGTGTGCCTAAATTTTGTCAGTTTACCTGTTGATATTTGACAAACATCTTACGCCATATCGAAATAAAAGGGCACGGCGAGATTGACGCGTTTTCCACCCACCGCAGATAACACGCCAGCTCGTTGTCCATTTTGAGCATTGCACGGCGATCCGGTACGCGAACAGTTCGAAAGCAGTCTGCCAGTGCCGTAGCCAGGAAATGTTTTCATAAAATCTTTTCCTTTGCTCAAACAATTAAAAAATATATATATTCAGGAAAGAAGAAAAGAAATTGCACAAACACACTTTTAGTGGCTATTTTTCTGTTTCTCAGGAGACAAAAATTCAACCTTTTTTTATCTCGTTCGTCCGATATTTAAAGAGGGGAACTTTAATGTGGAACAACGAAAAGACGCAATCATAAACTATGATAATGGGCTTTGAACAAAAAAAGTGCAGACAGGCTCACAAATTATTCCGGTGCGTTCACTTCTCTGCGGAACACTCGGATATCCACTGACTGAAAACTACGAAAGAGTGCCAAAGAATAGCGAAGTTTAGAATACGATTAAACATAAAAACTGCAATGCGCACCGCGGCAACGAGCAATGCGCAGGAACAATGAGCGTGACGCTCATTGTTCCTGCGCACATTCTTCAGAAATGATCGTGCTATGGTCATGTTTCGGGTTCTTTCCGTTCTTCATTGTCGTTTTACGAGAAAGCGGCAGAGAAAAGTACCAGCTTCTATCGTTTTCTGGGGTCTAAACATTTAGTGGAAGCCGCCGTCGGTCGATAGAAAGAAGCGAGAGGACCCTTTCGGGGCTGTCTTGGATGTTCCCGTGAATGTTCAGAAGCGCAACCCCTGTACTCCGTTCACCCTTAGCTGCCAGACTAGAACCTCTGTCTTCAGCGCGAGCTTTCTGCCCTTGGTGACGCAATTCTGAACGCGCAGGCGCGCACAAACAAAGCACAGCGGCAGCCAGCGAGCTCGCGCTGAAGGCGGAGCTTCTGGTTTGAGCTTAGATTGAAGTAGCAAGCGCTCCTGGGACGTTGAAGCCCTCAGGTATGGCTTCCGTCTTCGGAGTCTCGAGAACGAACGTTTCGTCTCAGCGGTGCTAACGGGCATGGTGGCCAGAATTTGCAGCAGGCGGTTTACATTAGAGTACAAGACCTGGGGACCAAGGCAAGTTGTCTCTACCGCTGAGACGCGCTAAGCGGTGCGGTCCCTTTACATCTGTGTCCAAACCAAAACTTCCTCAGACAGTTTGTTTAATGAAACGAATGCTCCGCACAGACTGGTGATTTGCCCAAAACCGAGGATTGCGACATTGAAACCGACGTCGCATGGCCATGACATCGCTCTCGCACAGGGCGGGCGATGCTGCCTGACGTGAATGTGCCGACTCTGTTGGAGACGTTGATGGCACGCTTGAAGTTGTAGGTCAATAATTATTCTTGAAAAAAAGCGTTAAGCGACAGCTTTGGCTATTGAACTGATTTTTGAGAGTCTATATACGTAAAGGAACTTTCACGACTCACGTGTTGAACGCAAGATTATAAACATCACCCACTGCAGCGATTAAAGAGGTAAACTAAGTACGCTTTGAAACCAAAGAATTCTGAGCATTCCAAAGTGGCTTCCACGTTGCATATGCTGCCGCTTTTCTCTCCCGATTCTTTTTTTTTTTTTACATTTCGGTTGGCGTATTACTGAAACTAAAGGAGTACAGGCGAGTGACCCCAAAAACAAAAAAAAGACGGGACGAAAAAAAAAAAAGCTAAGCTGTTTGTTATTTTGTCGTCCGGTTTGTAGGGTTTGCAAAGTCAGAGTATTGCTATTTTGAAATTTTGTTTTGCTGCCCTGGTAGTGGCGTGGAGTCCTTGGGACTTAAAGAGTAGGGGAACTTTAGTCAAGCCGCCTGCCTTTTCCGAGGCGAGGCCAGCGTCCTTCGAGGTCAGGATTTCGCGGCTTATGTGACGTCAGGAGCGGAGTCATTCGCACCTGCGAGCCTGAAGAAAGGCTTCGGTTGCTAATAACACTGTCGAGTTCGGCGTGAGCTCTTCGGAAAGCCGGAGCCGGACTTCTATTTCTCACGCTCACGCAGTCCACGGACAGTGTTGCCTTCTTCGTTTTGCTTTGGAATGTTGTGGGTCCGGCCCCTCGCCGAAGTGGGTTGTCGAACAGAAAGAGAAGCACACACAAAACAAGAAAAAAAAAACTGGCAATGGAAAAGGGAAAGAGGAAAATTATGAAATTTCGGGGGTGTTTCGACCCTTGAACACGCACTGGCTACGCCACTGTCTGCTTTACCACCGCGGCTAGCGCGCTCCGACGAGCTGCCACTTTGCGCATGCGCGTCTTCGTGGCAACCGCGTCGTCTTTACACGTACCGTATGTCGGCTTCCCAGATGGTACCTTCTCGTTCTCGTGGTTTGGACACGCTTCAAAACAACGATTCGGGGCAGTGGTTAGCAGTTCGAAAACAAACAAATGTTGGGGTGCAGACCAGCATTTATTTTCTCCAAAATCTCACACAAATGTGACAAAACACAAATCATACTATCGCGTTTGTCGAAGATAGCTGCTTGGCAGATTTGCCGGAGTCGTGCCAGGCGACTCTGGTGATTCCGCCGGAATGCTTTGATGAAATCGATATTCCATAGCGACCTCATTCTGACAGAAGGCCAGTCTGTTATCATCATAGTAGGCTTTCACCACGCCGATTCAAGAAACTGACACCGAAGAGAGCGGACGAAGCCTAATTACGCAATGTACGCGTTTGAAATTGTAGCGCACTTCACAGAACCTTTACGAACAATGCGAAATTCAGTCCCACTTTCATCGCGTACCGCTACTATCGTTTACCTAGCCGAGACACTCCAGATGAAAATTTCTGGCCGGCAAATGGTTCAAATGTTTCGCTGGGTCCACCGTTCTCGTACATTCGATGACGCTTGTTTCGATCGGAACGGCGGCCAATGCGAACGACTAGCACATAATAAAGTATAGCACACACATTAGGTCATACTTAATTCTAATGAACTCTACCTTTGGCGCGTCACGAAGCTTCCCGCTTTTGCCGGCACCTCACCAACCACCACCGGCTGTTAGGCCTATGGGCCCGAGCTCGTTAGAGATAGGCCTAACGGCGGTAGCACATCCTCGGAGCAGTCCACGTCCACGCGCACAATCGCCCAGTCGAGCGCACGAACGTTAAATATGCACACCAGCACGGGAAAACGTGGACAGCAGACGACACACGGCAAGAACGGCAGGTTCAGATCGCAGAAATGAGCGCCCCGAGCACCACACTGGCCCCAGCTGCCCCGAATTCCCGAATGGGGCGCTCGCGCGTGGGCTTCTGGGTAGTCACCGCCGTCGGGCAGCGCTCTCCGCGCTCGTCGACAACGCGAATAGAGCATTCTTGGCGGCATCATGCAGTGTTCGCGCTCGTCACTACGGGTGCACAAAAATTGAGAAAACTGCCACGCGCCACCGACCTGTACGCACCCGAACTCGAGTAAACCAAGAAAACACAAGCTACGTATCCATCCGTGGATCGCGCCGTGTTTATTTATTTTTTCCTGCTGTGGCTTGGAATCGGGCAGAAATCTGGCCCCGCCAGGTACGGACGCAGGTATTTCCAGAGAGGGGGAAGGGGGGGGGGGGGGAGCGGTCAGCGTATCAGATGTTTTTTTAGAACACCCCTCACCCCTCCCCCCCCCTTTTATTTTTGGTTTCCCAGCCCTACATTTTTACGCATGCACAAATCAAGAGGGGATCAGAACATCCGGACAGACCCCCCCACGCACACACACACCCCTTAATCCGCCACTGGGCCCCGCCAACGGCTCGCTTATCCTTTTGAGATTACGTGAAAGCTTTTTCGGGAGGTCGTTGGCTGTGTTTTTCGTGAAAACCCAGGGAGATGCAGACGAGCGTTTTTCGGCCCTGTTCAGACGTCGAATCCATTTCACGAAACTCGTTTCGCGAGTCAAGATGCGCCAGAAAAATGCATCGTGTGAAAGGGCCTTAAAACAACACACAATGGTTGCACTACACTTGCGTCTGCCCGAAAAGAACTGGACTGTCTTCTGCTTCCCCATAGTACCCTCAACCTTTAGGTATTCGCAGATTGAACGAAAAGTTCGTATTTTGTGATTGGTTTTTCACTGATGTAATATTTGGTGTTCACCGGCGTCGGAATTTCGGACAAAAACCATCCCCAAAACGCTTTGGACCCATTATAACGTCCTCTCCCACGACGGGAAACCCGTTGGTGCCAGAGCCGGGACTGGGCGGGACGGGGGAAACGTCGGCTGCGTCAATGGCGGCCGATCTCCCGCAGACGGGTGGACGGATGGGAGTATTTTCAACTCCCATTTCGTCTTGCGGCGTGTTGACGCACAAGAACTCCAGTTTAAAATGGGAGTCAAATCAGGTGATGTCGCTTTTATACCCCGTCCCTTAGCAACCAGAGTAAAGTGGTGGTTTCTAGTTTCTATACTCCCATGTGCGGGAGTGAATGCTTTAGGCTTGGGAGTTTAATCGGCATCTGATTCTTTAAAACTCCCATCCGGGCTACTTCTCGTTTACAGTGTAGTAAAATACGTGGATTCTACTTTGAGGCTAGTAGCAGTTACTAGCTTCGTGACCTAGTAACCGTTACTAGCTTGACCGTTACTACCTCAGGCTACTAGGTACCTAGTAACATATGTGACAGGCGGTTAGTAGCTCTTACCTAGTAAACACTACTAGCTTTTTTTTAAGAGTGCAGTTTGGAATCATCAAACAAAACACTATCTGTGCCTAGAGCACGGAAGTACATTGGCAGCTTTAGGATTTACTACCCTCCAAAATTTTTTCGGATCTGTCCGCAACATATTTTCGACATCAACGTTAAAAAAAAAAACTTTGCTTGGCTGGTCCAATTTCTTTCTTACAAACTGAAGCATGCGCATGGTAGGAGTCCCATAGTGTTTCCTCCTTATTTGTGTACTTCGCACGTCCTATATAAGCGCTTCTTTTTTTCCGGATGCTTCGTTTTATTTTGTTTGTAAACCACGGTGAACGTATACAAGGTGCAATATTTACTACAGGGATACAGGCAGTTTGAGATTCATACAATTGCGTCCCGAAGTAGTACCCAATTCTCATTTACAGAACGCTCATCAAAACGACTCAGAAAGATCTAGAAAACACGGACAACCTGGACAACAGAGACTCCAAATCCGCTCTCTTATAATCAAAAATTTGTTTTCCCAAGAAATCACGCTTTTCAACAAGCAAAGAAAAAGTACAGTGCACAAGGCAGTGATCACTTATTTTATCAATAACATTAACCGAAGTGTGCTGAGGATGAGTTATAAACTAAATCTAAAACTGCATCACCACGTGTTGGAGTTGTGACGTGTGCGTGGTGGAGAAGCGAGAGTTAGAAAACGTTTAAGTTTCGTGCTAAGGCTGTCGGCATATTGTAAATATTTTGTTTATACAACGACAATTTCGTATAAAACATTTGGAGTTAAGTATTTATGAGCTTTTAGTCTTCGTTGAGATAATTTAAGGAATCCTTTTAATTGCAATTTGAGATTTGTTTTAGTGAATACATTGGGGGGGGGGGGACATGTTAAGGGTCAATCCTCATATATTGAAAATAGCATTCCGTGTACGTATCAACTTTATTTTATTTAATAATTCGTTAAATTGAAGCCAACGAATTGTTTGACAAGTTGCGATTAATTAATTAATTAGTTAATCGGCTCACAAATTACAATAGGTATTGTTTAAGTTTTTATTCGATACATAATTTGTCATAAAATTTAATGAAACAAAAGTTATCATTCAAGCCAGTTAAATTACCCCCGAAGGCTCTGGATGTTTTACGAAAAATAAATGAAAAACAGCAACACAATTTTGATAATAACATTGCTTTTTTATTTAAAAAACAAACAAACGTGAAAGCTAAATTATTGCGGTCTCTGCAGGTGAACCCGGTCTTAGTCTAACACAGATGCTTTTGCCGGACAGACACACAAAAGCTTGACACAAGACCACAAAAAGCAGAAAATAGTGTCTGCGGGAAATGTAAACAGACCCAGGTGGAGAGGCTCGTTCTTTGTTTCACCTTAGTCAATTAGTCTGGGCCGTCTTACTAAAACAATGCATTATCGCTAAAAAAATGTATATTTTGCCTCATTTAGCAGAATTTACTGCCAAGGATACCTGCACTCCAGAACAAGTCAGACTTAGTCACAGTTTTGTTTTCTTTGATGAGCAACAACAGAATCCTACACGAGTGATGACGCAAAACATAAGCCCAGCAAGCCAGGCCAGTTTGCCTTGATGCAAGCACAGTGCCTCGGCCGACAAATGAGGTTCTATTCTTGGTCACTTGTCATATTTGGTGAAAATCGTCAAGTAAATGAAAATAAGGAAAAATCTCTTGCAGCCGAAAGCTGCAAACGAAATTCATTTACATCGATAAACGACCTGTAAATTAAGATTGGGGTGGTGGCCGAGTGGTTTGAGGTGTCAAATTTTGAACTTACACACCGTGTAGTTCTGTTTTAAGACATCCTGGTGTATATTTTTATCCCTATTAATTATGTCTAACTTATTTTTTATATTGAGGCACACACACATGATTTATAGGCTAGTACACCTTTAGAAGCGCTATAATTATACTCTGTGGCTTCCTAGTGCTCGTAATAGATTCTCGGTGAGAGCAGTTTAAAAATGTTTTTCTTGCTGTTGCCGCTGCCTGCTTTGTCACCCTGACAACTCGACACAAAAGTAATAAAAATGTGTTTCAAATGTGATGAAGATCAGCATTTCCAAGTTGTACCCCTGCTTCATGCCCCGACCAAGCCACCTACCATAGCTGAGTGCAGTGACGAATGGTCCCAGGTGCTGTGACCCGACCGTATATGGCCTTACGGTGTGGCGCGACTCATGCAGCACCTATCATTCGTGATAGAGCCAGTGAGCTAGGTGCGACCTGCTAGAGCTGTGCAAGCCACAGCTTAACAGCCTCCAAATGCTGGGAAGATGCCCCTCCCTTTGCAGAGCTTGCATAAGCTCACCGAGAGGCTATTGCAAGCACTCGGGAGCCCCAGAGTGTGAATAAAAGCGCTTCTGAATGTGACTTAGTGAGTAAATTATGCGTCTATATGTTAAAACTTAAAAAAATAAAAAGCACACACACACATATATATATAGAAGAAAAAGCACAGCCGCGATTCACTTTGCGTTGACTGAGGTGAAACATGGCTGACGGGATGATAAGCGAACTTAAGCGAACTTCAAGAGAGCTGAAACAGGTGTTTGCTCCGAAGTTCGTTCACGCGTGCATATCAGAGCTTGCTGGAAGATAAGTAAAGGTTGCTATAGCCTGTTGCAAAAAGCAATTTTATGCGCTGTGCTAGTGCAAAGAGTTCATCGGAAGTAGTGAAAGGAGAGTCTTCAATCTGCTGACGGCGTTGGATATAGGAAGAGCCTGGAACGTAAACCACGCCGCGTTCGGGACGACAAAGACAACGTAGTGTCTTGACGTACCGTCCGACGGCACTCTTGCAGAGCGTTCAAGTGCCGCCCGACGGTACTCCACTCACGCGTTCAAGTGCCGGCCGAAAGTCTCGTCTAAAACGAGTTCTCAAAACGAGTTTTTCGGAGCGGAGTGTAGATTAGAGGTAAGATGTCTGTCTCAAAGCAGGCAATCCTCAGTGCGGGCTTACTTTTTTGTTTTTGTTCTCTCGAACATTTTATTTTGCCGACGCATTTGGCGATATTTACATTTTTTCTTTGACAATTAACACAGAAAAAACAAAGGTTGTCGCCAAAATTTCGCTGAACGTAATAATATGGGAGTTCATTTGCGGAGGTGCATGGGGTACAGCGGGGCTTGGTTTGCCGGACTGGACGCCGCCAAGCGGCGTGTACGACGGGGCCAAAAGGGTCAATAGTTCTGTAATTAGCAGCCGCATACTGTCGCCGTGAAGCGGCGTGAACGCAGGCCGGGGCGGGGGGGGAGGGTGGTGTTAACGAGCTCCCCAGTGATACACGCGCCGTCTGACATTCTTTCGGACGGCACTTGTCGCGATTGAAGTGCCGTCGTACGGCACTGTAGACACAGCGAGAAAACAAACGTTTAATTCATTTTTAGTCGAGAAAATCGACAGACGCATTAAACAGCGTAACCAACAGGCTGTTTACAAACAAGCCCACTATCCCGTGACCTTCAGAGTGTATCCATCCGTTCGATAGGGGTCACGTGCTTTGTGGGCCACGCCGCCACGTTCGCACTGCTGCAAGGAGGTGAGGAAAAAATGTCGACCTAGTGCAAGTGTCTCCGCCTGTCCGCCCGCTATCTTGCTTCCATGGCGCCGTGATTGTATACACGTGGAATGTTAAAGGGACACTTAAGTCATTTTTGGAAAAGGTCGTTTTGGATCTAATATTGTTGAAAGACCGACCTACGAATCTATTTTCAGCAAGGTAGGAAAATGCCCCTCGCGCCCCTCCTCTTTTCACCCTTTCCCAACAGTCCCATGATAACAGGGGCTTCTTTTGTGTCGGCTTTTCCTGTAGGGGTAATCCTCAAAAAGCGCAAAGTGAGCTGCTAGCTACGAGCGCGACAACGACCTTGAGACTTCCAGGTGTCTTCCCCTCGTTGACGCGGGCACGCTCAATCCGCGAAACTGAGGAAGTCAGCGCGACCGAACGCTTTTTTCCATGAGCTCCAGGCACAAGGCCGCTCGGTCGGTGAAGATCGAGGGGCCGTGGTTGGCTGGGGTTATAAGTTGATAAAGGCCTTTAAATATTGGCGCGGGCTTGCGCGATCAACGCTGTACCGGATTTATCCAATATTGGACGAGATTGGCGTCAGGAGGGTGGAAGGAGCAAACCGGAATTCTGGCTTCTAATGAAAACGGCGCAGTTTTAAGATAGGTCTTTACTTCACCCGCTTCCAGAATGCCCCATCGTTTGCACTATCACAACTTCTCAGTAATCTAGCTGTATACCACATTTTACTTATAGTTACCATAGATATGGCCCCACAGGCTTTCCCGTTATGAGAGAGTCGACTTTTTAACGACCGGCAACTCTCCTGAGTGAGAATAAATATTATCACCTTCCCACAACAACCACCCCTTTCTCCCCCCCCCCTTTTTCCCGAGTTTGGTAGATATCAGGCCACTCCAAGAATCATCCTGCAGGCTGCGCTTTTTGGCTACTCATTCTCAACACATTCGAGCGTGGAAGTAAACACATTGCATGAACGACGCCCAGTTTATTTGCAACCTAAATAATGAAGCTATTTATTCCTTTAGGAATAAAAGGGTATTATTAGCTTTAGGAATTAAGTTGAAACTTTGTATCGGATTATTATACGTCTACGTCCACTCCTACTCGATGATTATTATGTTTTCGACTCCGCAGACAGGGTGGCTCTCAGTGGTGGGTTTTTAGTCTGACTGCCCGCCCGAGCGCGAGCCAGAACGCACTATGGCTGCAGGCCGTCGCGCTCTTCCCTTTGTTCTCCATATCAATAAACAATCAAATATACCCGGGCGGAGCCGTCAATCGTGCTGGTGTTGGGAACCACTAAGTCTGACCCTTGAAATGCAGGCGTGACGCAAAACCCAGAGGCGTCTCGTGCGACCACTTACGTTCTTCTCCCGATTCCTAAACGAATAATGTCGGCGTCCAAGTATACCTTCATATCAAATTGTTAGACAGAATTGCAGAGAAGATTGTGTGTCTCTTGAAAAAGATTTCGGCCCCCTTCCATCCAGTCCGCTTTTCTATAGGTCTCAAATAGCGCGGGCGAGTCTTCCCTTTGTCGCATTTCCACTTCTCTGCTTCCGCAAATTAAGAATGTGGTAGGTTGGTCCAGTGGCCTAGAGCTCACTTTTTGAAAGGAACCGAAAATAAAAACGGACCAGTACAAGCTGAACTCTGCAAGAAGCTTGAAGAGAGCCCGTCGTAACGAAAATGAACTGTTCTAATATGGTAAGTTGGGTCAGTCGGTTCATAATTTTTCATCCCCTTTTGAAAGGCTCCAGAAAAACAAGAAACCAGGACAAGCTGAGTGACGCAAGGCGCCTCGTATCGTTCAGGTTGTCCTGGTTTTTTATGTCCTTTCGGCGCTCCTCAAAACGCACAGTGTTCGGTTTCTAAACGCTATGTTTTCTTCTTTTTTTAGTTTCGTATGGACATAAGACAGAAATAATACTTTTTACATCAGTGAAATGCCATAGAGACGAATTCTATTTCCAGCAAGCTGGTTGCCGCCATGCTTCCATGTCATTCTCCAAGCCGCGAATGTTTGTGCACAGTGACTGAACTATTTACATCTAAATTGACATGCACTATAAATCTGGTACTTTCTCTTAGAAGCAGACATGTTACGTGCACATGAATTTCCCAGCGTCTTGCCTTCTAATCGCGTGGAAGGAAAATGGAAATATACCGGGCATGATTTGTGCAAAAGGCTAGATTCAATGGTCGCCTATTATTTTCTACAAACTCCTGACAGATTCACTCCCATATACCCTGGTGTCCTTTCTCGAAGAAGCGAGGTTTTGGTAGAATTTCGTTGCTCGGCCGCTATTTTTTGTAGTGGCAAGAAAAAAAAAAAAAAGAGAGAGACAGAGAGAGGGAAGCAACAAATTTCGCAAGCTGATCTTTTTTTTTTCTTTTTTTTTGCGATTACGATATTTTGTTGTGTTTAGGTGTGCTTTTGTGGTGTAAACAATTTACGCACTTCCCACAAATATTTTATTGTCAACGACAGTTGTAAAGTATTACGCACTGTCTCGGTGTTTTCATAGAGTACGATAAACGCTAGAGGCTCAGCTGGCAGCTAGTGTCTACGGGACTTCCGGTTGTAAATTGAAGCAGACAGCATGCAGTCTACTTTTCCAGTCTTCCTGTGTATTCCTATGGGGAAATGCGCGTGAATTTGTCTCTTCGCCGGAAAATAACATGAATAACTTTTGTTATTTTGGTTGTACCGGGTAGTATGTACCGTTATTAATATTGTGAAAGTGTAATGGCTTTAGTTACAGCAATTTTTCTTTACCGCTGAACGATGTTAATCTTCGCTATATTTCAAGCCCAAACCTCTGTTCCATGGCAGGTATGTAGAAACGAGCGACGATTCTAAGCAAAATAACGATCGAAAGGAATGTAGAGTATGTTCAAAGTTCGCCAGCATTCCAACATGCCCGTCCTCTCACTATATGAAAATGACCCCGTCGTGTATCTTTACGAGTGGTTAAAAAAACGTTCAAAACGTAAAGAATAAAGTACGTGGGCCACGAAAGGTGTGTTTTCTTATTTCCTATGTCGGGCAGTCTTTATCGGGCACCGGTTCTCTGGCTTCTCAATGTTTGCAAAGATTTGAGCGTGAGGGTGATGATTTGAACCCAGAACAAGCATATTCGCACATATTCATGAGAATAAAGAATATAGCAGTACTTATTTATTGCAAATCAAACTATATTACGTGACTTTCAATTCATTTTGATCGTCTGCAAGCATAAGGAGTTACTTATCCAGTGTTACTGCGTAGTTCTTGCCGTCTCTTTCGGTTTTCCACATGTCCTTCGTTCGTTTGGCACGTATAGACCGTTCCATTAAGGTCATAGCAGGAGAGAGTAAAAGAGAAAAAATGCACTCCCCCTCTCACCCGGCATGTCGTCCGCTCCGCCGAGTGGGCTGTAGGTAGCGTCCGGCTGGCGTGCAAACTGTGTTTAAAATCGCGTCATTTTGGAACTTTTAAGAGCAGATGCGCAGAGTTTGGCATGCCAGTTGTCGTGTAATACTATGCTAGATAAAAAGACTCACAGGGTCCAATTCCGCTGTTACCTGCGTGCAAATAAAAAAATAAAAAGGGAAAACTGTAGTCAGATTGGCCGGTCTCTCTGGCGAAAAGTAAATCCGGTTGCTGTACCTTTTTACCATACAAAGTTCTGTACTGGTGTAGGCCTTTAGCGACCATGAGTGGAAGTCTGAAATAATAAATAAAAACGTGCTCTACTGCCGCAATACACGCATTAGTTGAGGGTAGTACCGCCGGCTGACTCAACTGCTATTTAAGTAACGGAAAAAGATATGCTAGTTAATCATTTACAGAAATAGAACAACAGAGAGCTATTGGATGATTTTGGAGTAGACATAACTATTCTAAGAACGCGAACCCCTTCACAACGGCAGCCACGAGCGAAGTTCGATGTGCCGTACAGCCCGCCGATACAGCTCAAAGATGGAGAACGGCAACCTCCCGGTTTGTTGTCTGCTAGCGGAGTCGGGGCGCGTGCCCTCTCCTCGTTTTACCCCCGCCGATTCCGCTAAATTTCCCGGATGTATGGAGAGGGCGCTGCGGTCGAACGAAATGGTGCCGCCCAGAGAGCGCTAAAAGGAATAGTCTGGAAAGCGCCGACGCCGTGTTCGCGCTAAGTGTCCGACAGTGCACATAAATACATGTACGAAGCGGTTTTAGCACCGTTTTTCATGCCACGATTTTAAAATAAAAACGCCGTAACTGACCGATTATTTCATCTGCGTGACTGGGAAATGTTCCAATGTGCCTAGTACGTACGAATTATTCGTGATATTTGCTCTTATAATCGAGCGCAGGGAGAAACTTCACTCGCTTTTTTCCATAGAAATGCATTACCGGAAGTCAATTTTCGACTGCTTGGTGGCTGCTTCAATTTGACAACAGCACACTAGCGCCAGTTGAACCTCTAGCGTACATTATAATAACTCTATAGGTGTTTTGACCTTACGCACTAGACTAGAGCGTCACAGGAGCGAGTATTTCCGCAAAATAAATACGAGGACCTATTTCTCCCTTTGAATCGATCACTTCTGTGGCATCACGACGAACACACTTTCACCATGAAATCATAACAAATAATGATTGATGATGAAATTGATTGGGTCCCAACAGTAGAGCCACATTATTTAGGTTGCAAATAAACTGGGCGTCGTTCATGCAATGTGTTTACTTCCATGTTCGAATGTGTTGAGAATGAGTAGCCAAAAAGCGCAGTCTGCAGGCTGATTCCTGGAGTGGCCTGATATCTCCCCAACTCGGGAAAGGGGAGGGGGGGGGGGAGAGAAAGGGGTGGTTGTTGTGGGAAGGTGATAATATTTATTCTCACTCAGGAGAGTCGCCGGTCGTTAAAAGTCGACTCGCTCATAACGGGAAAGCCTGTGGGGCCATATCTATGGTAACTATGAGTAAAATGTGGTATACAGCTAGGTTACTGAGAAGTTGTGATAGTGCAAACGATAGGGCGTTGTGGAGGCGGGTGAAGCAAAGACCTATCTTACGACTGCGCCGTCTTCATTAGAAGCCAGAATTTCGGTTTGCTCCTTCCACCCTCCTGACGCCGATCTTTCCAATATTGGATAAATCCGGTACAGCGTTGATCGCGCAAGCCCGCGCCAATATTTAAAGGTTTCTATCAAGTTATAAAACAGTCATCGAGCAGAGGTAAGGACGAATAAATACGCAAAATAGTGCAAAATGGGATGAACAACCTATGAGAGGAGATATGTGTTTCAAACAGTAATGAAGACATTAGGGAAAGCCACTTGATTTATAAGTTACAGAAATAAATGTATTATCAACGACCTGAACCCTTTATTGCGCAAGCCAATCCTTGTGCAGACACGGTAATGGTTCCAGCAGCCGCGCGATGCCAGAGAGCGGCTGCTGGAACAACCCCAGCATACCACGACTCCTCGATCTCCACCGACCGAGCGGCCTCGGGCCTGCAGAAAAAGCGTTCGGTCGCGCTGGCTTCCTCAGTCTCGCGGATTGAGCGTGCCCGCGTCAACGAGGGAAGACACCTGGACGTCTCAAGGTCGTTGTGGCGCTCGCAGCTAGCCGCTCATTTCGCGCTTTTTGAGGATTATCCCTACAGGAAAAGCCGACACAAAAGAAGCCCCTGCCGTCACGTGACTTTTGGGAGAGGATGAAAAGTGGAGGAGCGCGAGGGGCATTTTCCTACCTTGCGGAATATGGTTCCGTAGGTCGGTCTAAGAGGTGTTAGTCCCCGAATTTACAAAGTCCTATATTACAAAACCACCTATTCATCTAAGGGCAAGAGAAAAACATGCGGACTCTGTTTTCTCGCGGACTACACTGTGTGGACCAATGAAAGCATTACAATACGCGCAGATTCCAAATGATTTCATTTGAACTTGTTTCGAAGAGAGTCTGATGGGTACGCATTCAGAAAAGACTCTCTTTTTCTCCGCGGGTGAAGCCATCGCTTGCAACTCGCCGGCAAGCGCCCTTCGTCGACCACTTCACTCGGAAGCTTCCCAAAAAGGGCGTGTCGCGATCTTTGAACAAGCTTTTAACGAGAAAATAAGCTACGCACAATTGTGATTTTGGGTCTGTTGGTATGCTTACAGCGTCTAGATTGAGTTGTCACCAGAAAAAGACGATCTCAGAATCGACTTCAGTGCCCGAGCGCTCCCGCCGCGGTTTATCGTCTTATAGGTGCGACGAATTATAGTTTCTAATCATTCACCTACCCAGAAATAACGGTTGCTTCGGTGTCTCGAGTGTCCCAACCCACTGCTCAACCAAGTGGATTACGAAGAACGCGCCGATAAATCGCTCGACGTCGCATAAACAAATATGCGCGCAGATAAGGACGACAAGTGGATGCGATAAAGTAGCTTCACACAACTGGTACGGACAGTCGGAAGATGTAACGGACACGCCAATGACGTTCTTCCATATCGGAGGCGTTAAATATAAAACAGGCGGTCTTCCAACGCTATTCACTGTTTCGTGAACACCGGGAACGCGTGGGTCAAACATGGCCTGCTCTGTGCCGCTCATCCTGGGAGCCGTCTTTCTGCTCGCCCAGGTAAGTTCTTTTTCCCCCGTTTGTTGGCTCGACAATACCCGCGAGTTAGTTCAACGGGGAAAGTCACTCGTGGCACTTTTTCTCTTGATCTAAACAATTAAGAGGCAAGGCCCGAAACCTCTAAAGCCGCACTCAAAATGCTAATACGTCATACGAAAAAAAAAAAAAGTCAGTCTGCAGACACTTTCTGGGCGTGTTTCTTCCTTGTTTGACGTTCCTGTCGTACGAAAACTGACCTCAGACATTTTCGAAGTTTATACGAAACGAAGGTGCTTCGAGGATGCTTGGAGCATGTCCGCAGACAATTTTGTCATAATGTCTGCGGAGAAACTCCGTGTCCTTTTATGATGTACGAGCAGTGCGGCTGCAGCTTCTGTTGGTTGCTGCGAGAGAAAGTTCGCCCAAAGTTTCACTTTTTGTGCGCATGCGCGAAGATTTGAAAATGGACTGACTCCGCCTGGCAGAGAGGAAGTGTGATATTTGAGACTATATTGTATTATTGTTTTGTTTGAATAAACTACAGAAATAAAAGTACATAGGTTGGCACGTGTATGTCGTAAACATTTTATAAAATATAACATAAACCAGTAATAAAGCATTGTTTTTTCTGAAATTCGAAATTCGTTAGTGTCAAAGTCGGGCATCACTGTCCATAAGTCGAACTTTGTCATGTCGTTTGTCACCTGAGGCTGTGGTGCAGAAAAAGAAATACGGTTTAGTCGAAGGAACGGGCACAGAAGGCAACGCTAACTGGTTTATTTTTCAAACACCACAGAGCCACTCTCCACCACCTTCTACGCAGAGATCTCCTCTGTTGAAAGCGAATCGCATTTCGAAATGGTTGAAGTTTTAGTTGCAATTCAGTCGAATTTCAGTTTCGAAAAAAGTTCGCGACACCCCTATAGTTAAACGTTCGATTTGCGAGTGACGTCACCCAAAAGCTTTTCCAAATGCCAGTGGTTTCCGTGTACGCCACTGCAAAATGACACTGATGACAGGTCCGATACTTTTTATAAACAATGTGCGTGATTCGTAAAGGGCTTAACATACGGCTTAGGTTTTGTGACTAGCGGCAACCACTAAAACCGAAAAGAAAAACTGAGATATATGCATACGTAGAAAGAAGGAGAGAAAGAAAAATAGGTCATGTTTGCGTCGAACTCGACGAGGGGCGTGTTGTGAATGAAAAAGAAATAAAAAGAAAACCAGTGGTAGCAAGCTTGATTTTGTTGCACGCAGCTTAGGTTGTGCCCCCCCCCCGCGTAATCCCATTGAATGTAGTATATGTACATACATTTTCTTTCATTCCACAAAGTTAGTTTTATGATTTTTAATTATCTTAACCGAATACAGTACCTGTAGACGAGTCTTTTCTTTCACTCATTACTTGGGTAATGCATTATATATGTTCTTTTTCTCTGTTCACAGGCAATGCAGCAAACGGGTAAGCTTGCATGTTTATTTTGTGAAGAAAAAAAGTGTCTCGACGCTATTTATTTATTTATATATATCAAATACCCTCAGGGTCACGAGGGCATTGCAGAGGGGATGGGGCAACAGGTATTTAAAAATAAAAACAACAACAAATTCTAAGAATTCAAATTTAAGACAACACAAAAATAGTGTGACCTAAACAATATTTTAGACAACATACTACAATAGTGAAAGTGTTTAAACCATTAAAACACTAATGGACGTTCTACGGTTGGTTCTCAGAACACACATGACGGTCAAAGATGACTTTAAGTGTTGGTTTTGAACCTTTTCCCGACAGACATTTCTTGACCGCACGCAGTGCCTGCACTGGAGTAAACTGGTCCGACGCCATCTTGCAATACGCAGCATGAGAAAACAGTTTATACTTCCAACTTCTTTTACCAGTTGTCAGAGGTGTAATGTTCACTTTCAAATACATTCCTAAAGTCTATAAGATTCGTGTTCGGGTTATTGGGAAAAATTCGGATATTTACTGGGCGCCCGTCGTACATTCGAAAGAAATTCGGAACTTTATCGACAAATTTATAGCAGTAAAAATGTCAATCTACAATGAAATCACCATATTGTTATAGCGGAGATAAAATCAATCAGAATCCCATTTGACACCATAATAAAAGCGGAGACACGGAAACAAAAAGGACGTAGAGAAACCCCGTCTCGAACACGGCTATGATCTGTGTCCGAGACGGTGTTTCTCTCGGATACAGCTCTCTGAGCTGTGTCCGATGTTGTCTCCGTCCCTTTTGTTTCCGTGTCTCCGGTTTTCTTATGTTGCCTAATATTCACCAGTTCACCCGCGCCCCAAGTCTTATTCCATTCCACTTGAACCTGTCTCGTTGAAATCATTGGCCGGTTATGAACGAGGAAGAGCACGATGAGCGCAATATCCCGATGCTCCTGAACTGTTCAGATGGCGCTCCCCCGTCTACTAGCTTTTCACGTACCCAAGGCCAGGGGCATTTCAGCACTCGATTTCTTCATTGGCTTTATCTGCTTTTGTGGGTATATACTTGAAGCATCTATTCTATTTTTTTTTTTTATCATTGCACCGATGAACGTTTTAGTGCGATGAAAGGCGCGATGCAGGTCAGCGTATACACGAACTCATCTCTGTTACGTCACGGCGCGATGGTGGCGCGTCGGGCGCACTTCCGGTCTGGGGCTGTGGGCGGAAGTGGCCATGGGGCACGTGCATTCTTGTGTTACTTTGAAAGAAACCGGACAAAAACTTGCCTTCTCGTCAAAACACCGCGACTGGGGCTTTACCAAAAGAGTCAGGAAAGGTTTGAAGGTCAGTTTTTATGCTTTTTCTGCCTGCTCGGTTCGTCCGAGAACGTGAACAGAGGCCGTTAAAAAGGAAAAAACAGACGCCGTCGGACCACGATTGCTTGACCGGAAAGCACTTTGGATTGAATTCACGGATACTTGTGATCGTCAGATTTATTTGTTTTGTTCCAACATGAATGCGGGAAAACCGTCAAGTTGCACGGAACACCTGCGGACTACGTTCAGTGAGTGCTTCATCACGTTCAAATGGCCGCCTCATCGTTCGAGCTGTCGTCTGCTCGTTTCTGCTTGTCGTCTGCTTGTGAAGCGAGCAGCCGACAAGTGCGATGAAAGCCGCGATGCTATACAGTCAATTAAGGAAACGCGCAGGGTGTGGCTTATTATCGCGCTCCATGCTTCGTGATTGGCTATTCGTGGTTTTTATCAACGAATGCAGCAATCTCGTGGACTGAGATAATGATATTCTCACGACTCGCCACACTCTGCATTTCTGAAGCTGTCATATGCCGTTTTTCACAAGAGTTAGCGCGGCATCGCAGTCCACAGGACAACTCCTTCCTCTACTCTTACCTCAGTCTAAAAAAAAAGAAGAAAATCAGGTATTCAAGTATTTCGCTGTGGGCCCAATATGCTTACCAGAGTGTATGAGCTAAGCAATTTTTTTTTATTGCGGCGTTCTTGGATAAGTTGGTCAATTTTCTACAGTTTGTTTCGTTTGTACCAGTGTCGGACAAAATTCTCTATAAAAGTATTTAAGTTACTAAATACCTGCTTCATAAAGTATCTAAAGTACTACCCAAGTTACTTTCACTGCAAAGTATCTTGAGTAGAGTACAAATACTTAGAAATGTAATTCAATTACTTTTGAAGATGCTTCCACATTGCGTAATTTGTAGCGACGTCAGTGACAACGACAATTATACAGTTGCACAAATCTGGTTTGCAGTCCAACTGTTAAGAAGCAGGATATTCTCACCAATGACAAATGATGAGGTGGAGAATAACTTAAGAAATATAAACGTTTATTGGGGCGACCTTGTGCCCAAAAACTAAATAGAGAAAGGCTAGCGTCGCAGGCGTCGATGTCGGCGAAACAACAAGATTGAGCGCTGTGGCGAGACTGATTTTGACCGCCAGGCGGAGCACCTTTTGTACCCGCGTGTAGGGTGCCTACATGTCTGTCTGTCTCAGGGTGAAGACATCCATTGTTGCATTGAATGTACAGCGCGTGACGCTCTCGCGCACTCGGTGCGTGACTTGGGCGCTGAAATGGCGTCTCTGCATTAGCCAAAGCTACGCGCTCGAGCTGACTCCGGATTGTGCGTACTCCAAAATGCATAAAAACGATTGGGCGTAAAAATGGCTGAGATGTCACCACTCAAGCAAAAGCGCGCGTGTGTATGAAGGCACTCTAACCCGCGTGGGTTTCTGGAACATTCGGCGTAGTTCGGCGCGTAGAACATTCGTGCCTCGATCACACGACAAGGCTCTCGAACTTACGAGAATGTCAAGTTGAAAGAAAAATGACCGCATCTCCACGTGGTGAATGATGTTGATTGGGGTGAAGCTCGGGTGGTGCTGATGATACTGATTTTGGTCATAGGTATTGCTGCTTGCTGTCGGCGTTGACGCTTTGCCGCCGCTTCCCGAGCTCTCAACTCCGGGTCCGCTTGGCGTTTTTGACGCTGTGCAGCAGCTTCTCGCGCCCTGGTCTCCGGAGCAGCTTGCTGTCTACGTAGACGCTGAGGCGCTGCATGCCGAGCTTTTCGGTCCTTTTCATTCATGGCAGTAGGAGAATGGGTGGTTTTCTTCTTTTTCTTTTTTTAAGCAGACAGATGGGATGGCATCTCAGAACCCCCTACTCTTTTTTTTTCTTCTTTTTCTTTTTTCATAATTTTTTTTCATCTTTTGTTTCCAATTTTTTTTTGCTCTGCACTACACGTAGCATGTGAGCACGTGATCTCACGAGCAGAAGCACGAGCACCCGACGCCGGCCTACGGCGGACGGCGAACGGCGGACGGACATACGGACATGGCTAGCCCCTAAGGAGCTTCGCCCCTAATAAACAAAAGAGAAGTCCGCTCCCTGAATCGAACCCAGAGGCTCCGTCCAAAGAGCCGAGCGCATTAACCATTCGGCCACGCGCTCGCTCGGCAACGTGCGTGGAAATATCATTCATACATGTTTCAAAACATTTTTGGGACAGAAATAAAGAGGTCGCTTTAGCTATACACGAACTCAACTCTCCTACGTCACGCCGCGGTGGTGGCGCGTCGGGCGCACTTCCGGTCTGGGGCGGTGGGCAGAAGTCGCCGTGCGCGACATGCATTCCTGTGTTCCTTTGGAAGAAACCAGGCAAAAAACCTGCCTTCTCGTCAAAATTTTGTGACGAGGGCTGTACCAAGAGAGTCTGGAAAGGTTTGAAGGTCAATTTTCATGTGTTTCTGTCCCCTTCGTTCGTCCGAGAACGTGGATAGTAGCCGTGAAAAGGGCAAACCAGACGCTGTCGAACTACGGTTGCTTGTGCGGGCAACAACTTTGTGGTCGCCAGATGTATTTGTTTTGTTCCAACATGAACGAGAGAAAACCTCCAAGTTGTCCGGACCACCCACGGGTTCAGTGCGTCTTCAAATTCACACGGCCGCCTGATCGTTCGAAATTTCGTCTGCTCTTTCAAACTTGACTGCTTTTTATCGTCTGCTCGTTCAAACAAAAACGGCCCATAGGCCAAACTTTGACCCGGTGATTGCAATAAGAAGTAATTGCAGGCCTCGAAAGGCTTAAGTAGGCTCGGTGTAAAGAGTATAGATACAAGTTGTTGATCATTGGTGCCAGTGGTAATCATCGACTTGTTACGCTTGGTCTGTTCCCGCTTTCGAATTTCAGTATCGACGTCGATCATCGCCGCTGCCTTTTACACTTTTGCAGCACGAGCGACGTCGCGACTGAAAATAGCCAGAAGAATCTCATCATGGTATTGGCGTCCATTCTGCGACGTTCATGTGAATGAATCGCCGCTCGTCAAATTATTTACGCAAAGTTTAGCGGCGTAACGAGCCTTGATAATTTCTCTCGGGCGATTAAAGTGGTAAGACATTGCTATAAGGACGTAGAATCGACAATTCCAACGGGAAAAAGAGTGTGCAGACTCACACAGACGCCGACAACGTGACATTCCAATGGTTTGTTGACGCGGGACGCGGTGCTTCTTGCCCGCACTCCATTGCGGATGCGTTCGAACTGTCGTCTGCTCTTTCAAACTTGTCTGCTTTTTGTCGTCAGCTCGTTCAAACGACAGCGGCCCGTAAACCAAACATTGACCCGGTAATTGCGATAAGAACTAAGTGCAGGCCTGAAAACACTTTTGAAGGCTGGTTAGGGTAAGTAGGCTAAGTGTAAACAATAGATACAAGGATGTGTTGGTCATTGTTATCAGTGCCATCACCGACTTGTAATGCCCGATTCTACTTGCGGCTTTCAGTATCGACGGCCACCATCTCAGCTACGGTCCACACTTTTGCAGCCAGAGCGACGTCGCGAATGAAAATAGCGAGTAGAATCTCATCGTTGGAGTCAGGCCTTAGCGCCCATTCTGCGGCGTCCACGTAAAATGTCTCGCCGCACGTCACATTATTCACGCAAAGTTTTGCCTCGTTAATTTTGCTGAAGCCGCTCAAGTAGTCAGACATTGTCAGGAGGACGTAGAATCAACAATTCCAGCGCGAAAAAGAGCACGGGGACTCCCACCGACGCCGACAACAACGCAATTCAATGGTTTGTTTATGGGCGACGGCGGGCTTCTTGCCCACCATCCACCGCGCATGCGCGGCGCCGGTGGCGTCCGCTAGGGGCGCTCCGGTTTGTTTGTAAACATGAGTTGGTGTATAGTAACATCGCTGAACATCAAGTCCTGCGGCGCACCTTAAACACATCGTTTAACTACAGTCCATATTTGCTATATGGGGAGTTCACTATAAACGAACTTGGGATACGGATATGAGTGAATGATAAAAGAGCACGTATAATAGACACAGCAGTGGTCGCACTTTCTTCAAGTAGGTTGCGCTCAGAAAGGCACTTAAAGGGGGGTGCAACGAGTTTATGATTAAAAGAATTTGCATCCCGTAATTTTTACGTTGTTTATTGTGTCCCGGATGATACAGAAAACATCTTCTTTAATAAGAAATGTCGCGATTCCGCTGTATAGTCGCGAAGCAAAAGTCGAGCTTTTCCCCCACCTGCAGCCGCGTGTGGCAGCCGAAGGAACTACGGCGAAAAGCTTACGTTACCTCGCTTGGCTCTAAGCTGCAGCACAACGCCCGCTAATGTCAGCAGAGAGAGAGAGAGGAAGCGCCCTCCGAGAGAGAACACGAGAAAGTACACGGCCTTCCGAATTTAGTACACTAGGAGAACGACCAGGTGTGACCCTGAAGACTGGGAGTGAGTTAGGGGTGCCAGAAATGCCAATATTTATCTTTTTTTTTTTTCTACACAACAACTAGGACACACAGGCGAAATCGGTTTTTGTTCTTTACTTTAGATGTGTTAGAGGGCAACTTCCACGTATGTTTGACCGAAGTCCGAAATCGTTGCACCCCCCCCCCCCCTTTAACGTTGGGAGACGCTTTATTATGATTTTGAAGGGTCATCCAGCTTTAAGTTCGTTTCCTGTCCTGTTCCCTGCTTATCAATGCTCGCTTACAGACAGTGTTCGCGAGAGCAATAAGTGACGGACTGACGACAAAAGGAAAATAAACAAAAGAAAACCTGGACGTTTTGCCATAGCGGGGTTAAATATACATCAAGCTAAACAAAAATAACTTTTTGTGTGTGGGCCCACCTTCTTTTTTTTTATTTGTTATTTTCTTGACACACAAGTCTGCATTGTTGTCGTGAAGCGCGAGACACATGCGCGTCCAAACTGTCCGATTCGGCGTGCGAACCGCCGGAACGACGTCCGAGGGCGAGGGTTTTCGTCGCAGCGGAGCGTCGGACGGGGCCTCCGTCCGGCGCCGGCGTGCGTCCAACTTGCTAGATATCGCCGCACGGCTGTGCGATTTTCGGAGGGCCGCAGCCAATCAGCACGGATGGCGCGAAGGTCATGTTGTCACGTGGCTTTCGGACCGATCGGGCGAGGAGGCGCTTCGTGGTTCGGGCAGTTCGGGGAAGCGGATATCCCCCCGTCGCCTACACGCACACATGTGGCGGTGCGCGGTGAAGGAGATGGACGCCATCGAGTTTTCTCGCGCGCGCAAAACAAGCTGCTGATCTCGCGCGCCATAGCAAGCCGGCCTTCGGGGACCGATCGAGGCCGTCGAAACCCGAATGTACTCCGTTTCACCTTACGATGGAGAGCAGCGTACGCTACGAGCCATTCCTATGCCGTGTGAGTGTCACGTCAACTTCGGGAGAGACGCAGCAATGCGCGGTGTGCGTAGTCACGTGATTTGTACGCAGTGCTCGCTTCGCTGGGATGGCTCCTAAGGTCCGCTGCGGTCCATCGCGATTAAGTGATGTTGAGCAGAAAAGTAACCTCACGGAAAATCTCTACACACGCACACTTTAATAGAATGTAATAAAAATATTATGTTTGTTTTAAAGTCAGAAAACCAAGAAGGGCGAGGGTAGTATTTTAGTTTTCTAGGCTAGGTGGCGCGAGCTACCGACCCTTATAAATATAGCCATTAGCATTCATCCATCCATTCGGTAGAGGGATACCCAAAACTGGGCGGAGCTGAACGGAGCGACGCAACGACGCGTCGGAAGCCATGTGTCGCGAACCGTCCTGTGCGGCGATTCGGAGCAGCCATCTTCCCGACAGTTCGCACGCCGGACCGGACAGTTTGGACGCGCATGTGTCTCGCGCTTAAGTCGTTTCCCGTTCTGCGTTGCGCCTTAGTGTGGCAATCTTTACTTCCGTAAAGCCACCTTCATTTATTTATTTATTGATACTGTCAGCCATAGACAGGGCTTTTATAGGAGTGGGTAATACAATGCATTAAATCACATACATGCACACAAGCAATACACAATGAAGAAAGAAAAAAAGGCAAAAAGAAGAACGGCGGCAGAGAATACTAATACATGCAGCGACAAAAAGCACGAGGAAAAGAAATGCTGCTATTATATGACATGCTGACTAGACGGGCAATGATACAGCATTCAAAGTGCTCAAGTACTTATACAGATTATCGCCAGCATAACAAGTGAAACAGAAATAATGGGGATGGACTCTGAGGGTGGGAGTAGAACACCAGATACGGATCGAGATTAATCAACACTTACGACGTGTTACAAAGTACTATGCTCTCGACGCTTTTAACAAACTCATTAACTGAGGTTAGGGTGACAGTGCCTCTTGGCACAGCATTCCACTCCGTAATCGCTCTAGGAAAGAAACTATACTTGAAGCAATCGTTTCTAACAGACGGCTCTCTTATGTATATAGAATGACGGTGCCTTGTGGATTCACCAATACGTATGTCCATGTAATTAGATATTTTATGCAAATTAAATCAATAAAAATTATTAACAAAAACATTATACGTTCACACTTTGTTCTTAATTCAAGAGCTGGGAGCTCGGCACGACAGCATAGATCGGTGGGAGAATCTGTGCGGTTATATTTACTAAGGATGAATCTAGCTGCAAGCCGCTGAAGCCTTTCGAGTGTAGTTGTAATGGTTTTTGTATATGGGTCCCGAACAATTTTCGCATATTCGAAAACTGGTCTCACCAATGTTTTATACGCTATATTTTTTTTATTTCTGGTGTGGCGCTAGCTATGTTTCTTCTAAGGTACCAGAGTGCCTTGTTAGCTTTTGAGGAGACGTTTTCGATGTGAGTGTTCCATCGTAAGTCATCGTGAATGCTAATCCTAAGTGTTTGTGTTCATCCACACGGAGGAGTTTATTGCCATCTAAAAAATAATCATAACTTAAAAATGTATTTTTTCGTGTTACTGTCATCAATACCGTTTTCGAAGGATTTAACACCATCTGCCACTCATCACACCATTGTTTAATTTTGCTGAGGTTATTGCTTAGTTGGATTTCATCTTGTTGGGATTCAATCTTATTATAGAATAGACAGTCGTCTGCAAACAACTTTATCGAAACAGAAACCCCAAAGCGGAGGTCATCTGTAAATATTGAAAATAATAGTGGTCCCAGTACACTACCCTGTGGAACTCCCGAAAGGACAGGTGCAAAGCTAGACTTATATTCTCCAGAATCTACAAACTGAATTCTCGAAGAAAGACTGGAAGAAAACCAATTTGTAATTATGGAGTTCTTAAATATGGCATCAATTTTAAGCAACAATTTCGGATGAGACACTTTGTCGAATGCTTTTGCAAAGTCCAAGAATATTTCATCAGTTTGACTTCGGTTGTTAATAGATTCAGCAAGATCATGCACGGTCTCAACAAGTTGTGTGGTCGCAGAAAGACTTTTGCGGAAACCGTGTTGATATTCACACAGTATATTATGGTCATTTAGAAAAGTCAACATATGTTTAGAAATGATGTGTTCGAGGAGTTTGGAGCATCTACTAATAAGAGATATCGGGCGGAAATTTTCTACACAACTCTCCGAACCGCCTTTATGATTAGGAATAATTATGGCAGTCTTGCAGGCTTTAGGCACGTGACCTTCATTTAAGGATGATTGATAAATTAAAGTAAGATACTTAGCAACCCATTCACCGTACCTTTTTAAGAATGCATTCTGAATTCCGTCGGGACCAGAACTTTTCTTAACGTCTATATTAACCAATAAATTTAAAACTCCTTCTTCGTGTATTTCAATATCTCCAATTGAAGGATACTCAGAGAAATCTTTAAATCCCGACAAAGTTTCGTTATCTCACGTAAAAACAGAAGAAAAGAAGGAATTAAAATCTTTAACGCGTTCTTAACTGCTGCCAGAGTCGCTTCCCGATTTTGCACGCGGATTAACATAACGCCAAAATTTCGCAGGGTCATCAGTAAGAAACTTTTTCAGTGTAACGTTATAAAATTTGTTCTTCGAGTCTTTCACAAGCATTTTCAAATCATGACTCATGGCGTGAAGTTGCACCCTTTTATCGATATTTGGATTATGTTTAAAGGTTTTCCGATAACGCTTTATTCTTCTCTTTCTTTGAAGGATATCTCTAGTTATCCAAGGACATTTTTTCCTTGTCGTTTTTGTATGAGTAGGCACAAACTGATTAATGCAGTGTTTAACGACTTTAACAAAATAGTCCCACAAAACGTATGCACCCACAGATGTCTGGTGAAGTAACTGAAAGTTGTCTAATGACTTTTCAAGGCAGTCTAAAATACTAACATCGTCGGTGGCTTCAAAATTAAGGAACGTTTTACGCGATAGACAGACAAGTGTGCCAAGATTTGAGTTTAATGTCATGACTATCATTTTGTGATCTGATATTCCCTCATAAAGTTCGCAGTTTGGAAGAGCAGCGTTTTGGTTGGCGGAAAAAAAGATTATGTCGAGTAGGAACGAGGTCGTGGAAGACACTCGTGTCTCCCCAGTGACGACTTGCGTTAAGTTATAACAGAAAGCAAGTTCCAGTAGTTGATCTCAACTAGCCACTTCCGCTGTTCCGGCTGAGAGTTTATTCCAATTTATTCCTGGTAAGTTGAAGTCCCTCACTAACAAAATACTATGAGACCGTATTGCAGAGTCCATGTAATCGCGTAGTTTGAGTAAGAAGTCGACTGGAGCATTAGGTGGCCTGTATACTGCACCTAGGACAACGGCACGGTCGTTAAGTTTTATCTGGATACATACTGACTCAATGGCTTCAGCGTCCTCCAATACAGTAAATGTAATATTATTTTTAATTAGAATTGCAACGCCTCCACCACGTGCTCCTCTGTCTTTTCTCACTATTCTGTAGTTTTCTGGTGTAACTTCACTATCTAAAATGTCTTTATGAAGCCACGTCTCAGTAATTACCATGTAATGTCTGGTTCGTGTTCCAGAACAATGCTTTCAATAAGTTCAACCTTGTTTAAGGCGGCGGTCCCACGGCGGCCATCTTGAACAAGCCATTAGTTCAACCATTAGATGGCGGCACTCATCCATGTGGCCAGAAAACAAGCTCGTGGCAGTGATGTTCCTCCTCTGCTCTTAATTTCCTCCTTTCTGTGCACGCCCGTGCACGTTCAGCGCTCAGCGCGTGCTCCCGCTGACACAAATGCCAGCAAACGTGCCAGTGGTGCTAGCAGTGCCCAGTCGCCCAGTTCGCAAAGAAGCGGAGTCCAGCTAGCTCATCGACCCGATCGAGAGTGCCTAGCTGGGAAAATTTGTTCTTTGATACTGGCTTTGTTCCGCGCAGTAGAATTGGCAAAGCCATTTTGTTAGAGTGCTCACAAGCCAGGAGCTATCGTTTTAACTATTCAAGAATTAAAAAATATAGTCAATTAATCAGTGAAGAATGTTATCAAACGTTAAAGAACATATATAAGACATGCTTTGTCATCATTTCGTGAATGAAAGAGCTTTTGCACGACATAACGTTTAAATTCATTTTTGCTGTAAGTCAGAGCGCAGCCGACATAACAGGTAAATGAGGCTAATCAAGCAGAGTCAGAAAACACTATGTCACGGAGCTCAACGTCTTATAGCTCGTTTTTTGTCCCCGATCAAAGCAATCAAGCGCAAACCATGCACCATGGCCTTGCGCTTTTTAGTATGCGTGCTTGTGAATTTTGACCTATGACAAAACAAGCAATAGCAGACTTTTTTCCAAGACGGGTGTTCAGAAGGGCGCTCAATATAACTCATTATTTGGATGGTAGTTTGATTAAACTTGATCACCAATTATCTGACCTTATAAATAACCACCTCAATATTGTTGAAATAGTACATGCCGAGGTCGAAGATTCTGCATGGTCAAGAAAAAGAATAAAAGTCTATTTTTTAGCCCCAGTAACCTCAAACTTAAAATTTGTTAGGCGAGTGGGTAGCAGAGTTCTAAGTGCTTTTTATAGTGATTTGGGTATCTTTTTTATTATTAATTAGGTCTTTTGATAATTTGATGTTCAAAACAATATACCAGCGTCTTACATGTAGCCTTATATACATATATTTTCTGTTTGAATGCAACAGAAATGGAGAATTTTACGAGTAACGCTGGCATTGTATGCTAAAATGAATGTGACCACCATGCATGTCGATGTGAATTATTTGTATTTGAAACTTTTGATGACGTTGATATTAATTAGTGTGACTATCGATTGCGTTAGCTAATATCAATTTGATTTATTTTATGTATAATTGCTTTTTATGCTTGCACTAGTCCTGTACAGCGTTGAATGCTGCAAAAGGGGCCGACGGCCTGGTTAGAAGACTTCCTTAATGCGAAAAGATTATTTCCCCACTACGCGAAAATCCGGCGTCGGCGTCCGCGGCTTGACCGAGAGCGATGGTACCAAAAATCGCCGACGGCGCAAAGAGTAAAAACACGTTAGAAATGCAAACCCAGATTGACGTCAAAGCAATTTTCACAAAGGGTCCTATAAACAAAATAAATGAATGGCTTCGGAAAGAAACTTTAGTACATTTCGGTCTGGATGGGGAATCGAGCCCGGGCCTCCGGGGTGCAGAGACGGTCACGCTCCCCTAGAGTTCCTGCATAGGCTTCCTACGGGAGCCAGAGTTGCGCGTTCATCCCCGTAGCGCCGTCTTTCCTGTACGGCATGATGATCCTGCTGCTCACGTGACTGAATTCGGCGAATAGCGGCGCCGCGCGTTCGAGGCGCGCGGCGCGCCCAAAAGCAGGGGAACATACGCCGGTGCACGTGCAACGTCTACTTTCCTGCATGGCTCTTGATCCGGCTCTTCACGTGATCGGATCTCGGCGAATAGCCGCAAGATCCTGCACGGCACGTGGAAAACAGACGCGCAACTCTGGCTCCCGTAGGGAGCCCATATAGGAACTCTAGCTTCCCCGACTCCACGGCGGCTCCACGGTCCTGGCTGACTAAGGTGTGCCTAGTGCGTGCGTTGTTGCACACCGTACACGTCACGTCGCAACCATCTGACTGAGGAAGTGGTGCTGAACATCGTAACTGGTAGAAAACGCCGACTTGTTATGTCTGATTTACATGATCCGCTTCTGCTTGAAATTATCAGTTTTGACATCAAGCACCGCAGTTTCCGTCTACAATTATTTTGCAGCACAAGAGACCTCGCAACTGAAAATAGCGAGCAGAATCTCATTGAAGTCTTCATGCCATTCACAAAACCTATGCGATGGTAGCGGGAACCAGGTGGAGCTGGAGCGGCCTGACCGTTTCGCAGAGCCCCGCCACCCTCTCCCTCTTACTGGCGGCCGGGCCGCTGAGTCATGGAGAGCGATTCTCCGTGGGGTGGCGTTCCTTGAAACTATGGCGCGCTCCAGCCAATAGGAATGCATTCATCAAATCGCTGTCACAGTCTGGCAGGCTTTGCTCCATAGGACAGGGAAATTTATTTGCCATTTGGCGCCGCTTCAAAAGCTGATAACGCCGGTTGGCTCAATGAAACAGTCAATGCGTTCGCATTAAAAAAAAAAAAAAACCGGCAGACCAAAGCATTCACGTTACCTAGCCACTCCTTCCAGAAGGTATGTGCGGATAGACGAAACTGCGGCTTCCGAAGAATGACACTCTTTTTATTTATTGCACTTGGTGCGCTAAAGTTACCATCCAAATAACGTGCGCAAGGTGGGTGGTTTGGAAGCGCACAAGAAACCAAACAAAACACGTGAGCGTGTCGAATTGGGACCAGGGGCGGATTTAGAGGTGGGGGTCCGGATGTCCTGACCCCCCTCTTGATTTCTGCATGTGTAAATTTAGGCGCAAAACGAAGGAGAGGGGGAGGGGTTCCTAAACATATGATACGCTGACCAACACCTGACTCCCTCCTCAGGAAATTCCTGCATTCGCCCCTGATTGGGACGCATTTTTGTTACGAAGCGACGAGGCGCCGGTATTCGCAACTTTCAGCGATGGTGGTACCGCGGTGTGAGAATCGCGCTCCCTAGCTCCTGGATGATTGGCCTCATAATAAAGATGAGCTTGCCTACACCTTCCTGGCCTGAAAAAATAACGTTAGACTCTAATACTGCTCCCGTATATAGCAAAACTAGAATTACTTACACGTCACAGACCCAGCCTCAAACCGCTGTTCCACGACGATCATCCAGATTAGGGTGCCTACATGTCTGTCTGTCTCAGGGTGAAGACATCCATTGTTGCACTGAATGTTCAGCGCGTGACGCTCTCTGAGCACTCGGTGCGCGACTTGGGCGCCAAAATGGCGTCTCTGCATTAGCCTAAAGCTACGCGCTCGAGCTGAGTGACACCGGATTGCGTGCAGTTCAAAATACATAAAAAAACGACTGGGCGTAAAAATGGCTGAGATGTCACCACTCAAGCAAAAGCGCGCGCTTGTATGAAGGCACTCTATACACCTTTGCAAGTGGGATCCCGTCTTAACCTCGAACCGCGCACCGCGGTCAGGCGGGCCTACTCTCCAGCCAGGACGTTCGCTGCTTATCGAACAATGTTGCCAAGCGTCTCTTGCCGAAGCATACACAACTGAGCGCAAGAATAAATTAAAAATATATATATTTATAAAACATGCAGGTGTTCTCTTCGACTGCAAAAAAGCACAAACAGTTAAATAAAATACGTAAACCAGCAACAAATCGAAAAATTAGAAAAATATCTATACTTCGTTTCACTTTATCTGCGAGCGAAGCCAAAGCTATAAGCGCGAGACCAGCACTTTTTGCGTTTCTCCCCAGCTCGCGCGCTCGAGCGAAGCCGGAACGTACGGAGCTTTCGTGCTCGCGCTTCCAGCTTTGCCTTCGCTCGCACATAAGGTGAAACGAAGCATAGAGTCTCAAAGCTTTCATCAGAAAGCGCCAGAAGCCGCATGGCCATTGCATCAACGATGGCTGCGCTCGCGGCAGCTCTTGCTTCCACGACGTGCTGGAACAGAGGCTGCGATCGTTAAAAAGTCAGAGCTCTGCAACCCTTAAACATGACCCGTCCTACAATATTTGATGCTACGAATCTGAGTGGATACCTCCCCTGCGTTCCGAAACAGTAAGTGTGTCGCTAATCCAGGCCGTCGGCGACACAGCAGACGCCGCCATCTTGTCATTGCGCACCCCAGTGACGTGCCCCTGGCGCACCCCAGCATGGCGGAAACGTTAGGCGGCGCCAGCATCGCCCAAAATGGCGGCGCACGGGAGCCCTTCTTGCAAACGTGTATACTTCGTCTCACCTTAGCACGGACCATTGTTAGCCGCGCATGCTAAACGCGCGAGCTATTTGCTTTTGTGTGAAGCCTCGGCGTCTGCACGCGCGCTCGTGCAAGGAGTGCTCTGGCCAAGGCAGTCAATGCTACCCGCTCGCGCTTTCACAGCCTTCGCAGTTAGTCCATGCTAAGGTGAGACGAAGTACAATCCAGATGACAGCCATTTTGAGAGGCACCCGTGCGCCCCCTATAGGTCGTGAAAGTTGCGAATAGCGCCGGGGCGTTCTCTCGCGCCAGCTTCTCGTGCGCTGCTCCCATAATCTGCTCATGATCGTGATCACGATCGAAGCAGATGGACATCCGTTTATTCTGTACTCTGTTTAACCTCATGATGTACCGCAGGAAAGGCTACAAGCACGAGCTCCTTGCTTTGGGGCGCATCTCGGCGGCACAGCATAGGGTTAGAGCGCGCAGCGAAGGGCCTCGCGCCCTTCGCTGCGGTACAACATAAGGTGAAACGAAGTATAGCTAATGCTATGCTCACACTACTAAAGCCGCTCTATCTGTTTCACGTTTGTCTTGGCAAGCAGTGGCGTCACAAGGGGGCGGGGGGCGGACCGCCCCGGGTGCAGCGCTCAGGGGGTGTCGCGGCGGGCCACGCGAGAGCGGGGGGGGGTGCATCGCGGCGGGCCACGAGAGCGGGGGGGGGGTGTCGCGGCGGGCTGCCGCCCCGGGTGCCGCTGACCCTCGTGACGCCACTGCTTGCAAGTAGCGTCAAATGCGCCAGTGCACGAGACCTGTGTCTCGAGCGGCCGTTGGAAGCAAATGGCACAAACACAGCAATGAACGCGCCCTCGTACGCTTTTATGGAAAGATGTATACTCCGTTACTGGCGCGGGCGCGTGGCTTCATTTATGGTTTCGTTTGCGCGAGAACACGTGCAAAGTTCAAAGTTTACGGGACATTCGTGGTTCGAATGAGGCATGGAATCCAATTCAAAGAGTAGATTTGCATGCGACATATGAAGCACAGATGTCCTGCGGACTAAGTTATAACTAGGACTGGGCGTCAATTTTAATCGAATAATTAATCAATGGACCTATTGCTATATTACCCAAGCATGAAGGAGAATGCTGGGATTGGTGTTCCACGGGCCACACGCGCACGCCTTCCCCGTATAAAAGATTCGAAGTAAATAACCAAACTAAAGCGTTGACGAACGCGCGTGCAAGATGCCATTTGTTTTAGGCCTTTTCTTTAGGACAGTTACTGCTGCAGACGCTAGCACGTGCGGCGCGTGGAACACCATTCCCTGCATTCTCCTTGATGGTTGCGTAATTTAGTAATAGGCCTATAGGTTCAGCTGCGCTAAACGGACAATCGCATGGCGTTGAAGTGGCTGGGGGCACATATAACCTTCTCCACTTCTTTCGAGTCACACATCTCGCCCCTACAGTTTACTTTAGGTCAAATTTTCACCTAAAGTTTGCTTTCATACAGGTGTACTCGTACACGTGCGTGGTGAAAGCGTTAAATTTTTAATTTTTCCTTTGCCAAAATTTAACGGATTAACTGGTTAAAAATTTAATCGCGATTAAATCATTAATTGATTCATCGGTAGGTTATTAGATCAAGTGCCCAGACCTAGTTATAACGCAACGTAGGAAAACATAAGCAAACGCCCCTGTGTGAGTGGACATTGCCTCGTTCAGCAGTTTGAAGAGCAATGGCCGGGCTAGAGTGAACAGGCGCGATCTCTTACGGCCTTTGCACCGGGAGTATAGTTGTTCCCTGCGGCGGCAGCTTGGATGGGTCGCTGTAACCCTACCGCTCCTACAGCGCTTTAATTCCTTCTGAGAGTCACGTCCTCCTCACCGTGTTGTCCTCTTTGCTCCGGGGTTGAGTTGGATAAGTTTATAGAGTAATTAGACCTACAGGTTGTGAGGCCGGCTGCCTTCAGGGACTTATGCGGAACACGTCTTTCTCTTCGTCTCCTTAAGAAACAAATTTGTATAGACAAGCATTGTATTATTGTAAGCCGAAACTTATTTCAATCGGCTCACTACAGTTATTTCAAGCAAGTATAATTGCACACATTTTTAATCGCAGTGGTCGGGGAACAGTTGTTCAGGATGGCTCAGGCAGCGTTGGGCATGGTTGTGTGGTCGCACCCCTACGCGGCTAAAGAAGTCCCATTGCTCCTCGGCGAGAGTGAAGGCCACAAGGAAACCGCTCTCTAGCCCTGTCATGGAAGAACATGGCAGGGCAGCACTGAGCAACTCGCTTGATTTTATTTCGCATCACTCATTGCGGGGACTCCGAAAAACGAAAGAGAAGCGCGAGGAAACTTCACGAGTTGTGATCCTGGGCCGGCTTGCTAGAACAGCGTCTCTGCTGAGACGCGACTGTCTTGAGACGCGGCTTGAGTCCCGCTCAGCTCGAGCGCTGGCTTTGGCATTGCTTTCTTTCCCACAGTCTCAGCTGAGACGCTGTTTCTAGCAAGTCGGACCTGGCTGCTTATAACTAGTTGCAAAGGACAAGGGTCGTGGTTGGTGTAAAGCGCAAAGTGGAAGCATGGAGTCGTTGCATTGTTAAACCAACACCATGAAAGTTGATCGTCTGACACTGTTCTTATTTGAATAAATGTAATAAAAATTAATCCAAAGAAAGACGATTTAGTGAGGGTTTCGCACATGTGCAACACTTTTGATAGAGCACTTCATGGAAAAGGGGTTTAGTATAGACCCTTTTCCTGAGCCTCAGATTTGAGTCACGATGACTGGCTGTTTGTTTCCTTACCAGTCACTGCGGTTTGCACATAACGCTCTCTGTAAGTTGTCTACGAGTAGAGTAACATTAAAACTGAAAATCTCAAATCCCTCCACGATGGCGAACAAAACAGAACCAGTGCGGTTGGAAAGCTGGAACCTTCAAAAAATTTGTTTGTTAAAAATCTTGGAGTGATGGGAAAGAAATTGCCCTTCGTCGTCATCATCAGATGGAGTTCAATATTTGCATCCTTTCGTGGTGTCGGTACATGGCGGCCAGCATTGAATAGCTTATTTATGGCGCACTAGGTGTTTTCGAGAACTTGCTCGCGACCCTTCTGACGCGCTTCTCGCTTTCTTTCTTTTTTTCTTGCAAGATGAACTGACTCACTGCAAGAACGAGGAAGTAGCGCGAGGAAATATTTGATAAAAGAATCTCCCGCGCCAGGGACAGAATCAGCGCCACTTTGCCTGAACTTCTCAACCTCGAATTTCAGCCACCTTTCAAAAGATGGCGCATGTGCGCGTGGTCTGCTATAACATAGCGTTATTTTTATTATTTAGGACAATTAGTATGCTTTAAAATAATTACAATCATAGAAAGTGATTTTAATTAGAACGATAAAAGCTATATTTAAAGAATCGTTATGTAAATAGCTGTCCTCTTCTTTGAAACCAGTTTCTTGAGTACAGAGTCGAGCTTCAAAATAGTCCCATGATTTAAAATTATTTTAAACAAATCTGAATATGAATACAAAAAAATCACGCTTCCAGTGAACCAGCTCAGTTCCTCTAGCATACAATTTAAAAAAAAATTAGATCAGATGCCAGAACGCTGTCTGAGAAAACCAAGAACGCGTTAAGAGAATTCTTTAAAATTTTATCACATTCAAGTTGTGTTTACAAAAAAAACGGGTTTCGTTGCACTTCTAATATTTTGTATGCGGAGTTCCTATATTTGCCAGGAGCATGCCCTTAAATGTCGTTGCTGCGTTATGATGTGAAACTGAGTTACGAGACTTCAAAATTGCATAAAAAGGCTCTTTTTGAAAAAAATATTAAAAAATATGAGTGTGCTAATTCAGAAAAACAAGTATACAGGGAACTAGGCGAGTCCTTTATCTTTTAATAAAAAAAAATAAGAACGCGTCTTGGATGCATTACAAGTCTAGAAACTTGGGATGCATAGAGGTATGTCGTTGAAAATATCAAAACTTGCACTTTTTGTTTTCTTATTGTGCGTTAAGTTTTAAAGCATGCGTATCACATTTTGCACTAAAAGAGTAATGATGAATTGGAAATTTATTTGTAATAAGAACGAAATACGTAACACGCGCACAGACGCGACATTTGCACCGCAAACAGGAGCGTTAGCACAGCTGCCACCGGTATTATGGTTGGGGCCGTGAGACCGCCGCCTTAAGTTGCTCCGGGCATTTATGTTAATTAGTTTGAAGCTCTTTTTATTATGTGATTGATCTTGTGTGTTCGGTGAAATGAAACACTTGTATCTTATATTAGCAACTCTTTTCCTTTTGCTCTTATATTAGAACCCCTTTTGCTTGAGGAGTTTTTAGGGGAAACTTTAGGAAACAAAAGGCGCCTTAGAGAAGGCGAGGGAAAACCTTCATTGTACGAACTTTGGGCTGAAATTTGACTCACAATCGGGAAAAAATATATTTTTTTTTTTTCACGAGCTCAATCAAAGTCACCGTAGCTAATTGGAACTAGGAACAGGATGTGGTTGCTCGAAAGACTGTTCGCGTTTGCTCGTGCGACGCCCACGCCACTTATATAAAAAAACCTCGGAGAATGGTGGAGTGTAAACCGTATATTTGAGATAATGAGTACAAGATACTCAGAAATGTAATTAAAATCAAGTATCAAAGACTCACGATCAAAGGTATTTGCAAGATACCAAGATACTTCAAAAAGTATTTGAAATACAGTCTCTTGAGTAGAATATCTGAGATAGGCACAAGTCTGGTTTGACGAACACAAAGCAAGAACTGAATAGTGGTTATCATAGTTATCAAAGAATACGCATTAGCAGAAAATATGACGTTATTGAAAATTTTCTAATGTTTGTTAACAAACATCGTAGTACCTATTTTTAGATAAAAATGAGTTAGAACAAAAAGGAAGATGTATTGGTTGGTTTTAATTCCTCATTCATTACGCATTAGGATGTCGGCCGATTATTTATATCTGTGTTCAAATCAATATATTTAATCTGGTGTGATTGGTCATGCCCTTAGCTATCTAACAGTTTTTTTATGATTTGTTTTGCATACCCTGTACATGTTTCTTTTATTTACGTAAGAAAGTGAAACGATCTATTGAAAATAAAAATCCCGAAGGTACACTGCTTGCTTTATGATTCCTTTGAACATTTTCTCTAACAGGAGCTGCAAGGCCACGTGTCTTCGACTTGACGAAAAAAATCCAAGAGTTCGTGGACCTAAAGTCTAGGTTTCACAACGTGCCGGTCGACTGGTGGAACATGTACGGCAACCACAGTCATCTGATCGAGAACGCCGAAAAGTACGGAGAGTGAGTGAATCTCATGATGCGTCCTTCTACGCGGTAGACACTGAGGGAGAAGAGGAGACGTCAAGACACCGAATGATTTGTGGGCAGACGGCCTTTGTCTTTACTCACTTTCCGAACGCCGAAAGCCGGCGTCTGATGTTCACGGTTTAACGCATTCGAACAGCGAGTAAATACGAAGGCTATGTTCCAAATCTTACCTGAGTAACCTGTCTCCTACGTCAGCTGGTAATACCACGTGACATCGCGAGTAAACGATCCGCGACTCGATTTTGGAACGGCCGGGATAATCGCCTGGATACTATGCGGATTGGCTTCGTCTTGGGCTAAAAAACAGCAGTGATGACAGAAAATAGCAGACGATCCTTTTGATCACGGAGAAAACGCATAGAGACGATAATGTTAACCGCTTCGAAGTTTTTCTTTGACAATGACGACGCGTTTTTTTTGTTTTTTTTAGATGGCTTCATTGGCTCTTTTTGCTCACCTTCCTTTCGGGCTGTACATTGAGATACAAATTACTTATTCCTTTCAGTGAGACATCAATATTTTTGTTTTGATTAATCAGCGCGATCGCTGTAAGTCTAGTCCAGGCACCATTAACAGCCTCAAATCATCGTAATTAGCACCGATTATGTTTTGCGGATATTGCTTCCACACGGTGTAGCGGTAGAGCGCATGGGACTTTCTCAACAGTGATATGTAACTTGCGTTCGCTTTGACGCGAATATGATTATAAAATCACAGAGAGCACTTCGAAACCGCTATAGACGATTTCTTAGGAAGGGAGATCTGGTGGGGTTGTTGACTGATCGTATACATAAAATCTTCGATGCCTTCATTGCTTTACTAGCGTTATCCTCTCATTACACACACTCTGGGCAGAAAAAAACTTCAAAAAACTTCCACATCATCTACTGCGTTTGAACATTTTCATCTTTTAACGTAAGAATACGGAGTTCCCTTCAACGCCGTGGACGAGAATGTGGAGAAGCTCCTGTATACGCTCGCCCTCTTATCAGTGGCGGTCCCAGACATTGGTTTTAGGGGGGGGGGGGGGGCGAAATTGCTGCTTAAATAACAAAAAAAAAGACATCACACTTTTTTGTGAATAAAGATTTTTGTTTATTAGTCCCACTGTTTGCAAGTCGGAAATGCGCAACATGTAAACCTTTGCTCGCAATATAGCTTTAGCGCTGAAAACATTCGACACGTGCACGACCGTACAACATTACATATACTTTTTTTTATTTATTCACAAATGTTACTACCTTCCATTGAAAGGTGTCGTAGGACTGGGGTTTTATATCACAAATATAAAAAGTGCAGTGAAATGTTTCTAATGAAAATCAGCAATAATTGAAGTAATGAAGTAATTTCCAAAACCTCATTCACACTTGGCAAACTGTACACGTCATGAGAAGAAACTAAGTCAGTGAACGATTCAGAATAATGCAAAAGGAGAAACTTGTCAAGCAAAATATCGACAGTTGGAAAGACCACGCACGATCAAAGGGCCTTATTTACACTTCACATGTGTATTCAATAATCAAAATAGTAAAACATGGCGCAAAAGGTGGCACTAAAGACACAAAATATACAATAACAAACAAATCAAAATCACTGCGGTGACAGTGTAGCAAATACCAGTTTTTAAACATTAAAGTGAGATTTCTGCGACATTGGTTATTGATAACAATTTGAACAGCAAGTTTACTAGAACGGTGAGAAAAACGAAGTTTATATGACTGCCGATGCGACACAACGCCAAAAGGCAATTTTTTTTCCTTTGAATCTTAACAGTTTTCAAAAAATGGCTGTGTATACGTCGGGAGTCTTCTTTCTTCGTCGAGGTCGGCAGGCCACTACCAAGAATTAACAGTTGCGGCCTTCCTCGCGTGTCTGTAGATGTGTGATTGACTTGATTGAAATATGTCTCTATTTACTAAGGTCGCTAATACCTCTCGAGCCTCAAGCGAAATGGATCCTGTATGAAGCGTATGACGACGATGAGTGTTTGTGTAGGGAGAGAATTCTGGCCTCTGTCCGAGCTCACAGATCCTCCAATCAAGACCGACTGTGCTCTCTTTTTACTTGGCTGTAAAATAAAAAAAATTATAAAAAGCGATCGATTGTGGGGGGGGGGCGGTCGCCCCTTCGCCCCCCCCCCCCCCTCATAGGACCACCACTGCCTCTTATAATAACAAGCTATACCTTCCTGAGGGAAGGTACACGGTCTGGATGTAGTGCAATCAATTCCTGCGTTGAAAACAGCAAATTGCGATAACCACACATAAACGGGTGCACCTCATTCTTTGTTATTTCGAAAGTCTTCCGCCAAAGGCAACGGAGCAAACGAGCTTTGACGGCTGTCGGCGCAGGAAGCAGACGACGAACAGATCACGTGATGTATTTGCTCGATTTGATTGGTCGTTACCCTCCAACCGAGGAGGGTAGCGTGAGTAATAACTCCGGAGTAAACAACCCGCTTCTGGAACGCGAGTTCTGACGTTGTCGAGTAAGCGCGAGTAAGTTTTGAAACGCCAAGGTACGAAACCTTTACTCCGGAGTCGGATCGAGTAAATTTTGGAACACAGCCAAAGGTAGCTGTACTCGGGGACAACTTTCTGTGGCAATGAAGGTAAAGCTAGGCGGCAGATTGGCGGAGCTAACAATTGTGATATCGCGCCAAGTAGTTCCAAGCTTTTTTGGTTTCGGTTTCAGTTTGGGTTTTGGCGTGACAGACACGCAATTGCTACAGTTCACCTTTTCGTAGGAGGTTCGCGATTGAGGGTGCTGAACCGCGCTCGCCGAGCATGCAAGCATATCCGCGTTTCTTTCCCAACGTTTCAATCGTTTCTCAACACAAGCCAACGCTTTGAGTGAAGCACTCGGACAAGGTAAATTGCACAAAAGTCAATGTCCTCGAATTTTTCTTTCTATTTTGTTTTGTCTTGTTACTCTGCAGCATCGTTTAAGAAATGCCGGGAATTTCATCAACGCTGCAGTCTTTTCGGATCATTGTTGCCTAAACTCTTCTGGTGCTGAAAAATCATAACGCACCCGTGATATACCGAAATAAGAGCACGCACACACGCTACAGCGCGAAGGCAAATTCTATTTGAGTCGCGTTCAATTACCGCTGGCCCTAGGAGCGGAAACTGAACTCTGGTTCAGCTTTGTGCAATTTTGTTCGTATTTTGCACATGTGTTGCAACCTTAAAGTTTATTTTAAAGCCTAAACCGTGCGCTTGTTTATGTGTTGACTGCACGTTCAGTAACCCGGTTCATGTCCCTGCTTTGAGGCCAAATGCTATTATACATCTCCACCTTTTCATTCGCTGGTTACCTTCCGCCTACCGCAATGATTGACTTGAGACATGCTGTTAGGGGAAGTTGGCCGTTCGGCTTTGTATAGTGTTGAAGGTTGAAGGTGACTTCGAGGCAAAACACTGCGGCCTGCAGATGCCTAGCCGGTGCTCTTGACTCCAGGTGGCGTTGTGAAGCTCTAGCCCTTACAACACCCAAGTCTTTTACTTTTTATTACAGCGGTAGCTGTCAGTGGCCAATCCTCCGGTTGCGCGACGGTGTGAGCGTAAACGAATAGTTTCCCCCTAAAGTTGGCAGGAAAATTAATATAACGTCACCTGTACGTCATGGGACCTACAGACAAATTCTGGTTCCCGCTAAATGAAGCGGAAAAATTGACGTCACGTGCCTATGCGCCAATCCAGTTACCCCGCTAAATTTGGTGGGAAAACACATCACGACCTCGGCTGCTGCTGTCTAAACGCATCACGTCGTGTGACCGTCGAGCGAATTTGTTTGTTTGTGTGTGAGGAGGGCACGTGATATTTTATCCTAATGATCATGCGGTCCTATTAAAAAAATGGTGGACGTTTTTTTTATTTCAATCAGGCTGTATTGTAGCCCGAAGTCGTTCGTTCTCGTAGCTGACCAAGTTGATGGGAGGAATTACAGCTGAGCCTGTTGGAACTCCGTGGGAATTCCGGTGACTTGGAGTCATTTTTTCAGACAATATGTTATAGAATAATGATATGACATATCTTTCTTCCAAGTTAAGTAAATCTGTGAGAATTTTAAACGAATACAAACATGTTCTCCCAACACGTGTAAAAAAATGTGTTATATTATTCAATGATTTATTCTCATTTGTGTTATTGCAACTTATATTTTTGTGTAATGCATCATTTTCAAATCTTAATACAATTCATCTACTACAATAAGGGCAATGAAAGTAGTAGCAAACGTTTCTTACTCTCATCCAACACATTCATTATTTAAATTTAACAAGATTCTTAGCGTACACCAATTATATTATTATGCCGTTTAATTACTCATATGGGCGCTCAGATTTTATTATTCAGCTTTCAGATTCAAAAGGAAAAAGTCAGTACTACTCACCCAAACATTACCAGCCTTGGCAAATTTCTAAATCTAGACATAATTATGCATTAGTTCACACTCTGCCATTTTTTTTATGAAACGACTATTTCAATCGCAGTGTAGACATAACCGAACTTAAAAAGAACTGCATATTAAAAATTTTCCTTTGACTTCTTTAATTAATAATGTGTTTAACTTTGGTATCGTGTCTTGGTGCCTGTCTCGCTCCGTCGCAGCTGCTAAAGCCCGGAGCTTCGTCAAGCTGCATTTCTGCAGCTTTTTATTCGGCCCCTATTCACCGCATGCTATCGTGGTGATAAATAAGATCGTATCGCATCGTATGGTGCTTGTAGGCCCATCAGGGCATGGAGGTGCCATAATACGCTCGTGATTAAACAAATTCGCTGATATTTCACCCGATTGACTCTCGGCGCAGCTTTCGAGCCAAGTGACGATGTATCACGGCGGACAGATTATCTTCAACGTGTTCTGTGAACGGTTCTATTCTTTCCTTTTTGTAAATAATAAAGCGTAGAATGAAGAAAAAATCGAAAGACGTTTACAAATCTCTGTAATGCGAAATTAGAGCGCAGCTCTTGAGGAGGAGGAAAGAGGGGACGGAGAGGACGGTCCTCCGTACCCTCCCTCCTCTGCTCCTTCTCCTTGCCTCCTTATCCTCATCCTTTCCTCCTCCTCTCCCTCCTCCTCCTTTCCTCCTCCTCCCCTTCTCCTTTCTGCTCTTCCTCCATACTCTCCATTCCTCCTCCTCCTCCACACCTCCCCTACTCCCACAATTTCCCCGTTAAATTTAGGTGAAATTTTGAGGCGACGTGACCTCAACACTAATTCAGTCCCCGCAGGGGGCACCTGTGAAAGCAGGTGTTTGGAGAGTGGCGTCTCCACGGACCTCGAGCCCCGCAGGGGCGCCTTCACCTTAGGTGCTAGGTGCTTGGTGAGTAGCGTCACCACGGGCCCCAGCCAAGTGAGCCACCATACCCGCACGCAGGGGGCACCTACTTTAGTAGGTGCTTGGTGAGTGGCGTCACTATTAACCCCGAGCCATGAGGGTTTGCTCAACCACGTCTGGCTGTGCGTGGCTTAACCCGTGACCGGGAAAAAGGGGATCCTGGTGGTTGAGCTGAGCCCGGGGTACGTTTGGACCCTTCGGGGCCCCCTGGCGAGGCAATATACCGCTTCGTTCCTGCTTCTCGTAGACGGGTGTCCTGGCTTGACCCGACCAGGATGGTTCAGTCAGTCGCCTCTTCTACCCTCTTCTTCCTTCTTTCACTTTTCCTACCACCTCTTTCTCTTTTCTCCTAACTCTCTTCCTTCCTTTTTCACCTCATTAGGCGGCAAGGGCCAGCTTGAGTGGAAACAGGACCTGCCCCTGCAACCACACAAGGGTATAGTGCCCGGGCAGCACTGGTAAAGTAATTGTGTCAGCCAAGCCTTTCTTGCTATGGCACATTACCTACACCCTTTTGGGCTCCGTGGTGAGCGGTGCACCTGGACACTGAATCATCTCCCATATTTATGGGTTCCAAAACTAAACACCTGATCGGGCCCTGAAAAGGACCTGCAGCGAAGCACTGTTAACGTTTCTCTCCATGGACAATGTAAACAACTATTTTACACGATTTTTTGTTCATTTTGACGATGTATCAAAACCACTCTAAAAGCTTTCTTGTCGCTGAAGTGCTTCAAGGCATGCTAGGAGAAAAGTATGAAGCCAAAAGCTCTTCTCAGGCGACCTTCTCGTGGAGGTTTACGAGAAATACCAAGCAACAGCTGTAATGAATCTCCAAACAATCCAAGACCTCAAGGTGACAGTGTCTGCTCATCGAACACTGAACACCATCCGCGGCGTGATCTCAGAAGACGATCTGATAGGCAGCACTGAGGAAGAAATTGTAGAAGGCCAGCAATCCTAAGGAGTTAAAGCTGCAAAGTGCACCACAATCCGACGAGATGGTGAAAAACGACCCACCGAACATGTTGTTCTGACCTTCGAGAGGCACACCTTACCTCTCTTTATTAAGGCAGGCTACATTATTGCGAGTCGCGTCCTTACGTCCCAAATCCGCTTCGCTGCTTTCGGTGCCAGTGGTACGGTCACTGGTCACGCACTTGCCGAGGTCGCCAGACGTGCGCCAGGTGCGGTGGCAAGGACCATACCGCTGATGGCTGCAAATCAGATAACAAATGTGCCAATTGCAGCGGGAACCATCCTGCCTACTCTAGAGCATGTGGAAACTTCAAAAGGAAAAAAAATCTTGCACCTAAGGTTGAAGAGAATATAACCTGGCAAGAGGCAATGCGTCGCCTTTCTGCTTTCCAGAAGGGCTCTTTTGCCGAGGCGGTCTCCAGCAGAGAACCTGCGCCGTCCAAGGTATCAGTGGCAACCCAGGTGTCCTTGGGAACCCTGTGAAACCACTCCAGTCCTCTACACCCAGGTTGAAGCTTTCTCTCCTGGGCGTTCCTTCTGTTGCTGCCAGAGCAGCCGAGGCACCCAGTTATTCCAAAGACTCGGGTTCCATTTAGGCAATGGAGGTGACTCCATTGCCGACACCTCGCAGGTCGTTTTCTGAAGAGAACGAGCGAGCCCCTCGCTCCTCCTCTCGGAAGAGGACTTTTTCACCCAAGAAGCCTTTAGCTCCAGGGGGAGCACACCAGCTGACTCCCAGTGTCACAACGGGCAGGCAATGCCTGTCCGTGGTTCGAGGACTTCCTCTGGTGAGGAGCGGCACACTCGCCAAAGCTCGCTGGAGAAGTCCTCCTCATCTAAAGACCAGCATTGGGCTGCCCCTTCAGGATCTCAGGGGCAGGAACTGAGGGACTCGGGCAATATTACGCCCAGGATCAGCCCTCCTCTTCAGTGGGGGGCGGTCGGGACGGGGTTTTCCACCCCATGCTGCGAGGAGGTAGAGGCGATGGACGAGGCTACTGATCCGCCTACTCCTGCGTCTGACCATAAAGAAATGGAGTGGCAAACCCTAAACCGTAAATATAAAGGGAAGAAACCTGTGACAGCTTCAAAATAGATTATATCAATTTACTTCTTTAATCGCGAGCATTAATTTTCTTTTTCTCTCTGTCTTTATATTAATTTATTCGTGTACTTTTTTACCTAAATGAGAAACTTGCATTTTATGCAATGGAACTGTCGAGGTCTCTTACCCAACATTGGTGATGTTAATTATTTTATGAATGAGCTTCGGCCTATTGCCCTTTCTTTACAAGGAACTCATCTTCGAACACATCATACACAGATTTTGTGACGTCATCAAGTGTTCCGCAAAGACCGTCTCAACTCCAGTTCCGATTGTGTAGCAGTGGTCATGCAAAGTAGGGTTGCCTGCTCAGAAGACCGCTCGAAGCTGTAGCGCCTTCCTTTAGACCGCCTCATAACAAATGTGTCCATTTATTTACCACTAAACGTTCCATTGCAACTTCACGAATTCCATCAGCTCGTAGGGCAACTTCTCAACCCTTCTTAATTTTAGGAAATTTTAATACCCACCACCCCATGTGGGGCAGTACTTGCCTCGACTCTCGAGGCCGAGTAATTGAGCGGTTTTTTTATCATCTAACTTGAGTATTTTTAATGGGGCCCCTACTTTTTTTTAGTTCAGCTCACAACTCATTTCGTTTTAGAGAGTACTGTTTCTCTTCCGACTTTTTAACGCGAATGCCCAGGTGGAAACCAGACAAGGCGGATTGGTCCATTTTTCAATTGCAGGCACTGATTGATTCTTCTACAATTTCAAACATGAACCCAGACGAAGCAACACTGTATGTCACAGAGGTTATAATGAGTGCAGCCACACGGAGTATTCCTCAAACGTCTGGTCGTCTTCCTAAAAGATGCAAGCCATGATGAAATGATGACTGTAAAACAGCACGAAAGTCCCAGAACAAAGCTTGGTGCATCTTTCGGAGATACCCAACTTCTAGGAAATTACTTGAGTTTAAGAAAAAAAGAGCTAAAGCTTGCTGGGCAAGACGCCAGGCAAAAGGAAGCTCCTGGAAAAAGTATGTGACGTCCTTGAGTAGTTTTGTACCTGCAAAAGAAGCGTGGGATCGGCTTAGAAAGGTTAGAGGTGATTACTTACCCTTCAGAATTCTCCTTTTCCCTGCATCATTTTTCAACGTCTCTGAAAAATCAAGCGCAACTTGATTTTTCAGCACTACGGGAAGCTTTTAAAAAGTTCAGTTTAACAGCAGAGAAACAGCTAATCATTCTGTCTGGTACTCGTGACGCTCCGTACAACACGTCTTTTACACTGTCTGAGCTCGAAGTGGCTCTCAGTGTAAAGAAACACTCTGCTCCTGGACCAGACAATATTCATTATCAGATGCTAAGACACCTGTCCCCTGATTATCTAGACAGTTTGCTGACCTTTTATAACTCCTTGTGGCACTGCTCTGCATTCCCCAAGATTTCGAAAAGAGCTCAAGTAATCGCTTTTCTGAAGCCTGGCAAGGATTCTCTCTACCAACTAGCTACCGTCCCATTGCGCTCACAAGATGCTTGGGAAAAACATACAAAAGAATGATTAATCGACGTCTTGTTCACTTCTTGGAGACTGAGAATGTGCTTGGCATTAATGAGTGCGGTTTTCGAGCTGAACGTTCCACACTTGACCACTTAGTCCGCCTTGAAACCTCTATTCGTGCGGCATTTGTAGACCGCCAGCTTTGTCTCTCTTTGTTCTTTGATCTGCAAAAGGCTTACGACACAACGTGGCGCTATCGGATCCTACGGGATCTGTATGCTTACGGTGTTCGGGGTCGCATGTTGCGATGTATACAAAACTTCTTAACGGGACGTACTTTCCCAAGTGCGTCTGAGCTCTACCTTATCAGATGTGTTTTCTCAAGAAAGTGGTGTCCCTAAAGGAGGGGTGCATAGTGTCACACTTTTTGCAGTTAACATCAATAGCCTGGCTATAGGTGATACTACCAACAGTGTCATATTCTTTGTACGTGGATGATGTTCACATTTCAGTTTCTTCTTGCAATCTGCATAGTTGCGAACGTCAGCTGCAACTGACAATCAACAGGATGAGCAAGTGGGCAGCCGAAATTGGGTTTCGTTTCTCCCCCGACAAAACCGCATGTGTTCTTTTTCACTGCGTCGAGGATTGTCACTGGATCCTACCTTACATCTTAGTAACCCTGCCATCACTGTAAAAGGAGGCGCATAAGTTTCTAGGCTTGATATTTAACAAAAAGCTCACATTCGATACCCCACTTAAAAAACAAAAAAATGCCTACGATCTTTCGATATTCTTGAGGTGCTGTCGCACACAACTTGGGGGTCTAACAGACGATGCCTGCTGCGAATTTATAACTCTCTAGTGCGGTCCCGGTTGGATTACGGTGCAGTGGTTTATGCGTCGGCACGACCATCTGCTTTGACCATGTTAGACCCAATTCATCACCTGGGGCTGCGTCTAGCCACAGGTGTTTTTCGCACGTCGCCCGCGCTGAGTCTGTATGCTGAAACGCATCACATGTCCTTTGAGCGACGCAGACAATATCTTAGTCTCTGTTATGCCTACCAAGTTTATAGTTATCCACACCACCCTTCATTATCTGCTCTGCAGACCTCTGCATCATTGCGCCTTTTTTGAGAATAAGCCCAGTATTGTTCGATCCCTGAGTCTTCGAGCTGAGAGTATGGCAAGGTCGCTGCATCTTTCTTTTGATAAGCCTCCTTGTTGAGACAGGCCTATAGGGTTGCTCCTTGGGACTTGGTGCCAATCTCTTGTGACTGGTCACTTTCAAAGTACAGCAAAAAGGTTGTTCCTACTTTTGTTCTCTTACGAGACCTCGCAGAGCTAGAGTAGAAATATAGCGACTATCTCCACTTTTACACTGATGGCTCGAAAACATCTACCTGCGTAGGCTGTGCAGTTTACTCTCTCACTTTCAGTAAAGTTAGACAACACAACCCTCTAGCAACTATTTTTATTGCTGAATTGTATGGTATCCTTATGGCTGTTGAATATATTCAAGAAAATAACATTAACAAAGCTGTTCTGTTAATTGATTCCCAAAGTGTTCTCTTAGCTATTTCATCTTTAGCAGACAGCAAGAACGCTCTTGTGCGAAAAGTTCGTGTTAAGGTTAACAAAGCTTTCCATCTAAGACAACTTATAAACTTCTGCTGGGTGCCCAGTCATGTGAGCATTCTTGGTAACGAGAATGCAGACTACTTTGCACTTTCTACAAAAGCTACACGGAAACGTCGTTTGGCCTGCCAAACCAAGACCTCAAGCCAGCCTTAAACAAGTCAATTATTAAGTTATGGCAGCTGGTGTAGGACACACAGATTGATAACAAACCCCATGTTATTAAGCCCCACTTAGAAGTATGGGAGAGTTCCTCCCATAAGGACCGCCGTTCGGAGGTTCTGTTGTGCCGCTTGAGAATTGGTCATTCCCGATTGACTCACACGAGCTTGCTCTGCGGTGAAGCTGCAAAGCTCTGTGAAACGTGTGGGAAAATGTTAACTGTCCTTCACATCCTGTGGAATTGTAGATTTTTTGATCATCAACGTCAAAGATATTTTGTTGATCTTTTCAGAAACCACCTATCATTTCATCCTTATTTTTTGCTTGGCGATAGAACTTTGGTACCACTTGCTCGTGTTTTGAAGTTTCCTACACGCGATCAGCTTTTCGCACCTGATATAGATAGATAGCTAAGTTTAGACGTAACTGCCTAGGCTCTTCAAAATAATTTTTCGGCGCAATGTGGCCAAAGTCGCTCTTGCGCCATTAAACCCCAATCGTCATCAACCAACTCAGTTTCCAACACCAATCCAGATTTCCGTTGAGGCCACGTGACGTCAGTTTTCCCGCTAAATCTTGCGGGGAAACTGAATTGGTTTTGAGGTCACGTGGCGTCAATTTTCCCGCTAAATCCAGCGGAGAAACTGAATTTGTTCATGGGTAACGTGTCACGAAGTCATGTGACGTCATTTTTCCCGCTGAATTTAGCGAGAAAATTGACGTCACGTGACCTCAACAACAATTCAGTCTCCTGCTAAATTTAGCGCGGCGGTTACGCCGACACCGACGCCGCTATACGCCGACACCGGCGCCTAAGAGCTCCACTCTAAAAGATGTTGGCGTACTTTCTAAACTTCGTTTGACCTTAAAGGGTAACTGCAAAGAAAAAAAGTGTTTTTTTTAAACAGCCTAATTGGAACAAGCATGTCACAAAACAAATGTTCCACGAAAAAAATATTTTTTTAGCAATATTTACGTCACAGGACGTAATTTAGTCGAAGTCAGAACCTCTCCACGTTTGAAATTCCCGCTCTTTCGACCCCCGCGGAGGAACTACGCCCCGCCCCTCATTCTTGGATTTGCTCTTTTTTGTTGACTTGGCTGCTGAGCTGAGCGTCTTGACTTCCGGTGAGAGCAGGCAACAACGCACGTTAAACATGGCCCCGGTATTGTTTTGGTTTGATGGTACACGAGAATAGAGCTGTAACGAGAAGCTGCGCGGTTTGCGAGCACATAGCGAAGACGAGACCGGAGAAGTGCCCCTGTGATGTTCCCGGAAGACGGAAAGTATCATTCGTAATCGTCGTGTGTGCTTGGAGAGCGAAGGAGTCACAGGGTCCGTGAGTGCGCAACCACAAGCCAACGTTCACGACAGCGCCGACAGCGCTGCGTTGACTTCGGCGATCTCGTTCTGTTTGGTGCAACACGGCGATGCGACAAAGAACTGAAACGTTCGTGGTGTGTGTGGTGCGGTGCTTGGAAGTAGACACCCACAGAGCGCAGATTGGTTGTTGTGGGGTTCAGTCCCGTCGTCGTCAGCTGATCCAGTCAAACTGGTGCGGGAGGACTCAGCGAGCGTTTTTAAAAGTAAATCTTCCTTCGTTCCGTTTTAAAATGTGGAAGATTCCCGACGCATACCGTGAGTAAAAAGCTGCGGGCGTTTTCAACAAAATTACGTCGTTTTATTTGAACAATGAACTCCGAATTGTTGTCCTAAATCTGCCGTTTTTATGCTTCGTGTTGGACTGCGTTTGCACAGCGACGTGTTGCGCTCATAGTGCGGTGTAATAATGCATTTTGTACCTGCCCACACATGCATGAACTGAGACCATTTTTACGTAGTGAACATAGTGCTTTTTATTTTGTGTGTCAGTCGCGGACGTCAGGTGCGAATCTCGACGGCCTTTGGAGCGATATGACGAGAACGTAACTGGACACGTTTGTCGCTACGCGAACGCCCGAAAGCCTCCAGGCAAATGGCATTCCTTTCGGGGCGACATGGCTGCTCGAAGGCTCGCTGTCGGGATCACTCACCTGACATCTCCGAAAAGTCGGCATTTGCATGCGCCAGCAAGCAAAAAGAAAAAAAGCACGCTAAGCAAACAAAAAGGAAAACGAAAGAACCGCGCCAGGGGAGTGCAGCTGTACCTTCCACAGTGGTAAAGCGAAACTAGCGACACGGCGCTTTGCGGCAAAATGGCGAAAGGAGGTCTCGGGGCTAGACTAGTTCGCACAACACTCTCATGAGATGGCGCCACCTTAGTCAACACCCTCGCGTACCCTCCTCCTCCACTTCCTCGCTATCTTCTCCCCGATTCTTTTTTTTTTTTTTTTTGCACGCGCGGCCGACGTTTTTTTTTTTTTCGGTTTTCGGCTACTGCGCGCAACAGCGCGGCGGCACCGAAAACCGAAAACGCCTCGGCGCTGACTACGCTGCGCCGGGGGCGATCGAGTGTTGTCTGCACATGCAATCTTTGAACACATGAACATTAAGAACGAATTTGACGACATGGTGGCGCTTAAGACAAGGACAAAAAAAAGGGGAGACTAGATCTCACCGAGGCAAAGAAAGAAATCCAGGTGATGGACTTAAATGCATTTTTATTTGATACTCCTGTGTTAGGCCACACTCTCAAAATAAACTCTTTACATAATGTTATCTACATAAATGTATGCAACAGCCCTGGGTGAGCGAGCATTAAACGAAGGCAGTGGTGAAAAACGGAAAGATGGAGAACGGTAAGTAACACGAAATGTAAAACTATTATTCCACAAGGTTTCCACTCAGATCTGCTCATTTCTTTAAACATAGGAAACGTTCCACAATAGAAAAACAAAAGGGATGAACACGCAAAAAGAAAAGAAAATTGGTCTAGAAGGACATAATATGCATATACATTAGGCCAAGGCGTCGATTAAAAATTTTAACCCGATTAATCGCCACCCTTTAATCGATTAATTAATCGATTAATCGGTTGTGTTATTTTTTATATATAATATATTAAAAAGAATGCAAAACTCGTCTTGCCTTTGGAGACATTTAGAATTGAGGATACATATAGTTCAACGATTCAAAGACTCACATAGTAAAGGTGACATACCGAGCCTCCGGCTCAGCAACACTTCCTTTGTCTTCCTTACTCTCAAAAACTCTAACTAACTAAGACTCACATAGTTTTGTTCCAGCTCTAAAGACAAAGAAGTTTGTCCACATTCTCCGACAGGAAGACAAGAAGTCAGAGCTTGGGGGATGTTTTTTTCTTTTGTCAGAGAAAGGAACCTCGATGAGAAGGCGTCGATTTTTGTGTGCGTTTCGGCGGATGTTCCTTGCTGAAGCTACATGGGTGCTTCACTCGCAGGCGATACTGAAGCGAACTTACGCTTCCACTGTACGAAAACGGCTTTTTGCAGATGATGCAGTGGATTTCCTTCGAGTTAAAAAAATTCACCGCTGAAGATTACTTTAAACTTAAACTTTCCAGCGAGATTGCCTTTCATACTCGTGAACTCGTCCATTTTTACGTGCCGAATACTGGAACAAGTAACCATGGCGTTGTTTGCTTCCGAGCTTGTTTTTCCGCCTGTTAGTCTTCACTGGGCAGGATGTGTAATAGATCCTCAACACGTGAAGTTTCGCGGTCGCGCGTTGATCAATTGCGGGCCCGGCTTGTTCGTCTGGCCTCGGCGAAACTGTAATGTATATCCTCGAAAACGTGACGCTTTACGAGCGCGAGAATTGAACCTTGCTCATAGCGCCTGGCTGGTAACGGACCTCTTTTGAGTACGAATTAAAAAAACCGATTAACCGGTTAAAACATTTGATCGCGATTAAAGCCTTAATCGATTAATCGGAAGGTTAATCGATTAATTGCCCAGC